>VWPU01004516.1:169767-199622 GCA_013398955.1 Callaeas wilsoni
CACAAAAAACTGAGTGCTCAGTGTCAAACCCCTCTTCATTAAAAGTTTCTGTCTTCATAGATCTGTTGCATTAAGGCTGCACAAGGTTATCCTTGGGTATGTTTTTTTTTTCTCTAGTTTTGGTGTTTTGTCCAAAAAGATTATTTTATCTGAATTTTTGATGCTTGGGAAATATTGATCTCTCCTGTCCTCAGACCAGTTTGCCTAATTATGTGGCCCCACTCGAAACCATTTTTTCTCCCCACTATCCGTAACTCAACAATGTTTCTGGTCTTTCCTCCTACTTGTACTCATCAAGGTATCCTCGAAATAAAGTTTCATTTCTCTTTTATGAACTTTGCCCCCAGAATTATACCAGCTTGAGAAAAAAGTATTATACTGATTGGTTGGGGTTTTTTTACCCTTTATAAATTAGAGGAAGCATGAAAATTATGATCCTTCACTAGGAAGCTTCAGAATAGCTGTAACCACGTAATTACTACCGTGAATGAAATGGAAACTACCAAATACAGCAACTGATTTGTGATGCAAAATAAGTGCTTCCTGCTTTTCTCCCAAACTTAGTGCCCATGAAGAAGTGAGATACTGTAGCTGCAGGCATGAAAGCTACCCAAAATAAACTCTGAGTGGTGTGCGATGGGAAACATATTTTCTTTGCATTTTTGCTATCTTCCAAAATGCCTTTGGAAGAGGAGACATGATTCTAAAATAATGAGAGATTTTCCTGGCAAAACCATGCCTTAAATAAATTATTAGATGCCAGTGAGGAAACATCACTTCACAGCCAGTAAATCAATGCCCTTTTGATTCAGGCTTCATTGAGGAAGGTCATGTTATGTTAAGGAACAGTAACTGTGAGTATCTAATAAAAGCCACTGGTGTCTCGTTGGCTGACTTGGCAGCTGTGGAAACCCAGTGACCTTGCAGCAGAAGGTGAGAGCACAAGGTTGAAGCTCCACAAAGCCTCAGCCACAGGTAGGCTGTGAATGTTTCATTGTGGAATCAGCAGCATTGGTCACAGGAGAAACATAATTCACGTGCTTAATGACTGAAGAATCATATTTTGGTATGCTCACTCACACTTTAAACAGCTCCTCACCCTGCAAAACTTCTACTCTTTATTTCATTCTATTTTCCAAAACAGAGAAAAGTACTAGTATTAACTGGAGAAACTCCAGACACAAAAGCCAAATTTGAATGGACAATTCATTACCAACTAGCATGACTATGAGCATTTCAGAATGTAAATGTCTAACTAACCTTAATGTGAAATTTGAAATTGTGCCATGGAAAGCCAATGGGCTCTCTAAGCACCTGGCAGATTGGAAGCTGTGAATAGATGTGCTGCATTCCTGGATGTGTCTGCACTGCTACTTTCTCCACGTCAGGAGTGATGGGTGATTGGTTAAGTTTAGTGACGTCCTTTTTGATGGCATCAGTGTGAGAAGTGTTTGGAAAACCATCATAGCCTGGTGGCCAGTGCTTCCTACCCAGCAAATTTCTCCCGAATGGTATCTGCCTCAATCAGTATATAAAGCAGCTCAATCACAAGTGGTGTTGAAATTATTGGGAAAATTCATGCTGATTTTCCTTGACTTTGAAGCAAGCTGTTAAATTGCCCCAGGGCTCAGAACAAGGCTGTCAAGTGATGTATTTCCAGTGGTTGCCACTAAAAGAGAGCAAATATTGGTTGTTACCAAGAGCCGACACAAATCTTCCAGTTGAATTTACCAGGCTTCTGATCAAAACCTCTCTGCAGTGTTTTCCATTTCATCTGCAGGGACATACTACACACACAGCCTTTTCTTGAGAGGCGTGGAGCACCTATTTCTTCCCACCAATACAGATAAGACAGTGGAACTTTGCTCCCCTCCTTCCTCTCGATAGGAAAACTACACAGAACAGTGGGAAATGACATTATGAAAGATAGCACTTCTCCCAGTATAAAGCAATGTAACTCTCTTGGCTTCAATCCAATAATACAAGTTTGCACCAAACATTTTTGTTACTGTTTGTTTTGTATTGTTATTGTAGGCTGTTATTTAAGCCTACCTAACTGAAACAACTTTTGCATCAAGAAAAAATAAACAACACCAAAAAAACCCAAACCACCCCAAACCCACCAATAAAAATCACAAACCTTATAATGAAAATGTTAAATCCAAATTCCTGTCCTGATGGGTATATTTCTGTAAGCTTTCCTCCATTTTGCATACAGATATGCACTTAGTGTAAGCTATTCTTTTCCCCATGATATCTTGTGCACAGAAAATGCAAAGCTCAGGCATTAACAATAATCATAAAAACACCAAACCAAGCAATAATAATAATTATGGTACTGATTCGACATAATAACAGCAATAACTGGTTTTGAAACCCTGCTAGTGTAAAAGTCTTGTTTGCTTTATGAGCCAACACTTAGTGCCAGTCTTAAAAATAAGAAATGCACTTTCCAGCTCAGATTTCATAAAAAAAAAATTACATCTTTAATTAAGATTTATGGCATTCAATAGGACTCAGCAAGGATAGAAAAACTGCTTCAGAGGGTAAAAAAAATAATAGTTAAAAATGGGGAAATATGATTAAGTGTCTTTAATTCCTACTGCCTCCTTTACGGGGTTTCCGATGGCCTCAGGCAGAAATAGGCACTTATTGTCTTCAAAACGGCATTATTCTTGGCATAAAATGTTTATGGATCAAGATGAAACTCGTTTTGAGAAATAATAACACTGGCATGAGTTGAAAGGACCTTGCCTTTGGAGGAGAAAAAAAAAATTAAACATATATTTAGTTTAATGGGAAAATGTACTTAAAGGGAAACACTTTAAAAAAAGAGAGAGAGGTTTTCATGATGAAAAATATGATTTAGACATATAATACTGATGAGACCAAGGTGATTTGCATGTCAATAACGTAAAGTTGTATTTAAATCTCAGTTCAGCCTTAAAATGGAGATAATGATGACCCTTAAAGGAGAATGGGGCTTTACAAGGAGCACCATTAACTCTTTCTAGGCAACTGTGTTGCCTTGGGCAATGAAAAGCTAGGAAAGGTAGAATGCTTTTAGGGCTCAGACTCCTAAGCACTTGGCATATATTTCTGCATATTTAGCTGCAGGAAGCAGTAAATACTGATAGTCAAACCTGGTCTGAGTCTTTGCAATCATATCCTTGTTGGCACTGCAAGCCACAGCCAAGAATGATCTGAAGTGTGTGGCATTAAATACATGACCTTCTCATTAAACCTTTTCCATATCCCAGATCCAGGAGCCAATTTGAAGCAGAGACCTGCCTGATCTCAGGTGGTTCTTCTGCCTGGAAGTGAAAATTACATGAACCCACTTTTGTCAAAATTTGGAGCTGTTCAGTTCAGCCCAACTGAGGTTGGGCTTCCAGTGCAGCTTTGTCTCCTTTGAAGTGGGAAGAGTGAGAAGAACCAAGAGTACTCTTGCTGGACCCTTGACCCTGAAGTTTGTACTATCAGCTTGTATCATCAAGGATTGGTGCACACTCGAGTATGGTTGCTCACACAGCTGCATGCTGAGACATCTGAACTGAAAACCTGCATTAAAATACAAATAACTACAGCCAGAAAACAAGGTTCAACATGATTGAACCTGGAGGACTGATGAGGCACTAACAAATTCCTTTTGATCTTGCTAACTGTTTGAAATGCAAGTGGTGTTAAGGTATCCTCTAACATTCTGCCTAGTTTCAGAAACATGGTTAGACCCCTTCAGCTCAGGAAATGTTGCTGGGGTAAGATGGCAACCTCATTGCAGTTTGGTTTGGAGATTGGATTATGGCTGTTATATAAATGGAGCCCGAGGGAAATGCAGAAAAATAAAATAGCAGCAAACAGCATATATTTTCTCCCATCTGGAAAAAGCTTGTTCCATTAAAAAGTGTTTCATGCAAGTAGTTAACATCTAAACTCCATTGAAATGACACCATAAGATCCTAAGGAACAGACTGCGTTCTTTTATCACCTCTTTTCCTAACCAGTAAAGGTGAAAAACGCTGGATGCTCTGTTGCCTGCCCCAGGAAAGAGGCAGCCTGAACACTGCTTTCTAGCCTAGGAATAAGATATAAAACATGAGAAGGCTCAGCTGAGACCTCAGAGGGGTTTCCACATCTCAGATCATCAAGATCCCAACAACCATTCAACACTACTGTATCAGGGCTTTCCAAGAAGTACTTCCTTCTGGAATGTGTTTCATCATAATGCAACAGTCTGTACTAAGCCTCATACAAAAGTTCAGGGGCAAGGAGCTTCTGAAACTTCAGTTCACTTTTAATTTGAAGCTGCATAACCATGGAGAAAAAAATAATCAAATAAATTTAAAAAAAAAAAATTCATTTGCATTGACAGAATGGCTGTTTAGACCAGTCACAGGGAAAAGGGAAAGATACCCATCTCAAAACAGCACTACTGCTTTGCACAGGGTAATATTATTATTTTGGGTTTATGGATTTAAAATTAAAATGTCAACAGCAATCAGCTCCCTAATAAATAAAAGGTCTGACAGGTAGAGCAAAAAAAGAAGAGTTTTGCCTAGCAAGCACCACTCATCTGAAGGATGATAAACACAAGGGCCATTCAAACCCCACTACCAGCATCACAGGGCAGGAGTATTGATTTATTACTGCCTTTTACTGACAAGCAAGTCAATGTTTTACCTGACTTTCCATCTTCTCTATCTAGGTGTCCGAATACTGACCTCAGTAGGAGTTGCAAAAATACCAAGGCTTGTGCTGAAACTAATTTTCCTATCATCTCTATGGGACTGTGCTGCTCAGCACCCAGCCCTTAATAAGGTGATAATCAAACTTTTCATACTTATCAAGAGACATTTATTTTGAGGGAAGAAAAGTCTGAAGAAGAAGGAAGAAGGTGGGCATATTTTCTTTGGTTCTGTAATATCAGCTCCGTCTCCAAACTAAGCTTCCCATACCAAGAGCAGATGCGATCCTGAGTGCTGCATGATGAACTTGAATCTCACAAACAGGTTTGGAAATTGCAGAACTTCAATGACACAGCGATAAAGATGCCTTCAAACACTGATCCAAGTTGCCTGTGGGTCTAGGAACTGCAGATGGAAGGTTAACCCAAGATATTTTACATTGTTATGGTTTGGTAGGACAGTCTCCGCTATTCCAGGTTCTTCCAAACCCCATCCAACCTGGCCTTGGACACTTCCAGGGATGAGGCAGACACAGCTGCTCTGGGCAACTTGTGCCAGGGCCTCATCACCCTCAGAGACAGGAATTCCTTCCCAATATCCCATCTATCCCTGCCCTCTTGCAGTGGGAAGCCATTCCCTGTGTCCTGTCACTCCACATCCTTGTCCAAAGTTCCTCTCCAGCTCTCCTGGAGCCCCTTTAGGGTCTTCTTTGGCTTCATATTTCTAATATGAATAATACAAATTTACATCACTTAGTTGTGACACAAAATCATATTTATATGTGCAGGATATTCAGCTAAAACCATGGATAATTTATGAGTTCATGTTTGTGTGAAAATGGAAGTTTTGAGACATTTCCAAAATATGACTTTATTTTGGGATATTTTAGCTAACATATGGTTGGATCCAAACTTTGAAATACTAAATAATTTATTACCAATTCCCTTTAAATTAACCTTTTTGAACAAGTTACGTTGTATTTATCAAAATCCACTACTTAATAATTTTTTTCTTTTTCAACTTCTTATATTCACATATACTTTCTCAAAGTGATCACCATCCTTAACATCTTCTAAGGAGACATAAAACTGTATATGAAGGAAAACCATAAGTATGTCTCATAAAGACATGAAGGTCTCTGCTGCTCCCTAAACTTGCCATTATATGGTAAATGCTGAAATGAAAGATTAGTGAGTGAAAGGAGGTCTCACATCTTCACCTAATCTTTAAATTATTGTTTTATATCCAAAACATATTTTAAAGTATCTGCCTTTATTGAGTGACCTAAATATTCTAATAATTTTTAGGATTTTTTTTCTCCCATTAAGAAAAACAAAAACTTTTTAGCGCTTTTGACAAGGTTGAAAAGTTTGATTCTAAGAGTGTTGGGGGAAAAAAAGAAAAGGAAATAATTTTGAAGTGTCTAAAAAGCAATTTATTTTTCAGGCACTAAATGGGAAAATAGTTTTCTGGACTCCATAGTACACACGAAATTGAAGACGCTCCTTTTTTAGTAGTGACTTCTGTGTCTTACACTTCCAACAACACAACTCTCTTATGGATGAATTTTATTTTTTTCTCTTGCCTTTCTTGACCTTCTTATTTAATAAATCAAATCAAAACAACTCTGCTTTGAAAATAAAAAACACTCCAGAAATAGCTTCTATTTCCTGTATCTCCTTTTTCTTCTAGCTTGTAAGATTCTCACGTCTTTTTTTTTTTTTTTTTTTTGCTTATAAAAGACAACCATGCTCCATTGGTGCACAAACACACATAAAAAAATATACAAAATTTAGATTGATGCTTACAGGTTGGTATATTCCCAGATGATGTTGCTGATACCTTTACCTCTGCTGTGCTTAGTCACTGGATGCTGTTTATACATGCAAACACCTAAAGATATAGAAGAGAAAAAAAAGTCCATCGCTTTAGAGATATCAAAATTAAATTATTCTAAAAATGTGCTCTTATCTAAAGAAAAACTTGGATTTGTATGTCACAGGTGAAAGGATTTTGCGTGCTCCACCTTCAAAACTGAAGTGGAAAACACAAATAACTCTTAAGTTTGATTTTGCTAAAGGAGAAACTAAAATGGAAAAGAGGAAAATAGAAGTCAAGAACGGAGTAGAACACAAAAGGAGGAATAGTGAGAGGTGAGAAAGACTTCACAGAGGCTCTCTTGAAGCTGTTTTTCCCAGAGCTCCCTTGAAGGAAGCGTCAGTAGAGCTCTGGATTTCCCTCTGAGGGGAACTGTGCTGGACACAGAAC
The DNA here is from genome assembly GCA_013398955.1 of Callaeas wilsoni. Taxonomy (NCBI): domain Eukaryota; kingdom Metazoa; phylum Chordata; class Aves; order Passeriformes; family Callaeidae; genus Callaeas; species Callaeas wilsoni. The sequence continues at coordinate 176,721 of VWPU01004516.1, forward strand.
CCAGGGACAGTCTGGGAGAGAAACCTCTCCTGATCTACAGTCACTTTCCCATGGTTTTGTGACTTGAAGTAGAAAATCCCTCTCATCCCTCCCTAGCCTTGCTGCCTCTTGCTGTGCAGCCTCTGTCTGTGCCAGCCAGCTCCCTCTTCTACCACCTACTTTGCTCCAGAAAAGGAAAGGAGAGCCCTTTGTTGATGCCATATGGCTCGAAAAGTATTCTGCAGGTATTCAGAGCAGTGAATTGAAGTTCCGTTTCTCACCTGGAAAGGAGTTTTGTGTCACAGAGGAACCAAATAAGAAGAAAGTCCCTCACTCACATTTATGAAGATTTTCTGCACTCACATTTATGAAGATTTAGCCTGTCGAAAAGCAAACTTGAAAGATAAAGTCACAAGTACTCACTGAAGGAAAAATTACATCCATAGAAGAGGCTGTTCATAGCACACCCCCTCTCCTGGAACTGGCTTATTTATCTGGGACTGGATTCAAGTCTTCTGAGGCACTGAAAATCCCTGAGAACAACCATCAACCCACATATGTATATACATGGAGGCATATGCAGTACTCCAAAATCATACTCTGTTGCCTAATTAATTGAGTAATGCCATCAGGAAGCAGAGAGACAACCAGGTGACTAGTGTAAATAATAGAATGTGTGTTTTGGAGCCTCAGCAGTGAATGTCCTATCCAGCCTAGTGTGAGCTATTCATTACTTTGTAGGTTGTTTGCAATAACAAATAGATGTGAGAATGTTGTGATTGGCTCATCAACATTTCATGAACTCAAAAAGAGCAACCCACAACCAAATAAACCTTCCAGCTTAAATGATTCACTCTAATCTGTTATTTTATATGAGCAGCTTTAGGGAGCTGGGATCACACCTCTTCTGTATAAATAAATATCTTCGTACATGGCTACTCGGTTTATTTTAATAATAAAGAAAACTTGGGAGAAAATTAAATAAAATAGGGAGATAAAGGAAAATGAATCAGGTGATTTAGAGTCACTAAAATTACATGAATCTGCTCAACCAACACCCATATATCCAGTGTAATATGTTTCCCAAGATCACTCCTAACACCACGTTGAAGAGTCTCTGGCACGCTGTGCTTCTCAGCCTGGATGTAGTGCCCCAGTAAATGATGCCTGACATTTACACAGCACCTTTCACCTCCAAATCCCAAAGCACCTGACAGACTGTTCAAACTGATTACAGGCTCAGGGCCAGGTTCTGCTCTCTGATGCGTTAAGGTAGAGGGAAGGACCCTGCCTTGGTAGCCTGGCTGCAACCTCAGTTTTATTACTGCAATTCCCCTGACTTTGACCAATTTTATTAAAGGGTCATTTTACCAGGCCATGAAACTCCACCAATAGCAATACTTTTTGGTTCTGCACTGTGAGCATGCAGATTTCAAACAGCCCACCCACATTTTTGGATAGCTTGTAACAAAGAGGCAGTGATGGCTGTACTTCTGCAAGGATTCCCAGTAAATAATATTGATCTCAAAAACAAATCCAGCCTCAAGGCTATAAAAATCACTTGGTTTGTGACTCGATTTACAATACACGGAGCCCAGTTTGATCTCAAATTATAGGAACCCATAAACCTAAAACCTGACCAGTGTCAGTATTCCCACGATCACCAGTGGATGTGAAGGTTGTCAGGGTCTTGTTCAGCTGTGCTTTTTTTTGTGGAGATGAAGTTGTGAGCATTGCAAAACACAGAGCATTCCTAACAGTGTCTCCCAGCTGTGAGATTTATGTCGTGCACTCTTGCACACCACCTAATATAGTCTTTCATTCTGCAGAAGTAGAGAACTTGCTTGGTATAACTTTACAGGTTGCCTAAAATTTGACTTTACACATTAGCTGGAAACACAAAGAATAAGGTTGTGTCAGGCCACCTGATAGAAACATCCATCCAGGCATAGCAGGATCACAAAACTGGGAGCAGGGTACCACTACCTGTGTGAATGAGGGTACAATCGTTTTGCATTTGTCAGCACTAGCTAAATTTCCGATCCTTCAACTCACAAGTAGGAGCAGCTCACCCTCATGCCAGAGAGGGATCAATAGAATCTACCTTCCTTAGCTGCTTTCTTGCACTTAAATGACATCTAGGTGAAAAACGTTGCAGAGGAAGGTATCCCTGTCCATGGCAGGGGTTTGGAATCAGAAGGTCTATCTGGTCACCTCCAACCCAAATCATTATACGAGTCTATGATTCTGTGAAAAAACACCGGATTGTTTGCATGGGACAAAACATATGCTATAAGTAGGTAATGAATTAGACTTAAAGCCATGTTTCTAACTAGTCCGGCACAATGAGTCCTGCAGGATAGCATTCTTCCAGGCTTCTTCTTGCAACGAGTATTTATCATTCACTGCAAGTCCTCATCAGGGTGTTATGAGTAAATACTTCCCTGCTAATATTCAACACACACATGAGCTATTGCTAATCACCACTGCTCTGCATGTGACAGCAGTCACTCCCTTAGTTACCCTGATCACCATGAGGCGAACAGTGCATCTGTAACCACACTTCCTCACAATTGCTGTGAGTGTCTTCAAACAGCCCTGGAGATGGGGCTGAATTGGGCAGATGCACCATATTGCATGCAAATATCTTCCTAAGATTTAACAACAACAAAAAAAAGTCCAAGGGATCAATTCCAAAGGGCAAATGAACCTTAGCAGGTAAGGCCAGATGGCACTTAAGCCTCTTTACGTTTTTGCCTATTTACACTCAGATGCTGCCACTTAATAACATTGATGGAGGATAGTTAACAGAGGCAAGTGATTAATTAATAGGTCAAAGGCTACTTCCACTTCGCTCCTTTTATTTACCTGAGACAAGATTAAATCAAGTAAGAGTTCATAGAAGGAGACTTTCAAGGCAAGCTGCTAATCACAACTCTGTGCACTTGGTATTCACACAGCATGCTCAAACTCTGGAAAAAGAAAAGGCTGAAAGGATTGCAACAAGCCAAGCAATCTATCGTAAAAACAGGGGCTCCTGGCTTGCTTTCCTGGGAGCTTTTATTACTTGAATTGGAAAGACCTTATTGAGTCTAGAGTCCCACAGGTCTAGCACGTGAAACAAAACAGATGCTGCCAGAATCTTATGTATAACATTTGACAAAGAGGAGAGTTAGCCCAATTTCCCGTGGACATGTACCCAGGAATAAATCTGTTCATAGCAGTTGCAACAGAGAGTATCCTCTGTTCTATTAACACGTTCCACACTCTTAAAGGACTATTGGATTTATACGTTCCTGTTCTCAGCTTTGAAACAGATTGTCTTATAACCTTGAAAATGTTAGCAAACCTGCCTGTAATAAAGAGGCATGTTTTTTCCTTAAGAATATTATGTCATTTTTTATTATTTTTTTGTTAAGATATCTTAACTCAGAGTATAGATGGGCCTCATTCCTGTTAGTGCTCTTGTCACCCCATTGCAACTACAGCCATTAGTGGAATGCTGGAATGCCAGTGTTGGTACTAGATGCAGAAATGGATGTACCCATGAATGCCAAACCTCTCTTGAATGACTGGAAATTGCCTGTTTTCCAAATTTACATTTCTATGGTGACTTCATGCCTGTGGAATGCCAAATAATAGAAATCCTGGACTCAGACATGCTTAGAAATATGAATCTTGATCCAAAACCAAGTTACGTGGTTTGGGACCACCTGTAGGTTTTATGAGATGTGGGCACTGAAGGTACCTGCTGCCAGAGTAAACACAGGAGGCGTGGGAAGCAGCTGGGAAGGAGAGCAGAAGCCAGGTTCCTTTGGGCTCGGCTGCAAACTCAGCTCAGGGCCGGGGTCACTGGGGAGCTGGTCAGGGTCTCATGCAGTTAGTGCCACGTGATGTTGCTGTGCAAGAATTGTGAAGGGTGTTCAGTCCTCAAGCTCCAACCCAGGACTAGAGGCACTGAAAAGTTGAGTTCAATCTCAGAGTGAATCCCAGAACCATCGAGGGTTGACCCTGCCTGGAAGAACTCAGGACAGCGCTTTTTCATTCATAAAGAAAGGCACCTTTTTGCATGCACTGCTTGAACCTTCAAAATCCTGGACTGTGCACAGAAAGATGAATTACAGATGAGAAGACAGCCTCTGTGGGCCAGGTAAGCTTCAGGCTTATTTTCTGTCTCTGTCACAGATTTGCTATCGGATATGGGTAAATCCAATGGAGATTACATAGCTGTCTGTGCCTCCATGTTTCATCTGGAAATAATACAGTTATCTGCATCTGTTTAAGTATAAAAGCCAAGGTGCTCAGGTACTGCCATCAGAGAGCACAGATAAGTCCCCCAGGCTCTGAGATCTGGATGCAAGTCTGGCCACATGCTTTTCCAAACTTCAAGAGACTTAAGTCCCATCACAATTATGTGGAGAAAATCACTCAGATTAACTCCCACTGAGAGGTCTCACATACCTCTGGTCCCCAAAAGCCTTCGTTAATAGCTTGGAATTTTCCTTTTATTTGATTTTTTTTCCTCCTCCCTTTGTTGTTTTTCTCTCTCACAAATCACTTGGTAAATTAAGTCTAAAATGTTTCTGGTTTAGAGATTAGCAATATAACAAACTAAGTCAAGTTCTGCAGTCTAACTATGCCGAGCCAGATCCTTAGCATAATCAAGCTGTCCCGAAATGAGGTGTGCCATGACAAACATGGTTTGAAATGTAACCTGCGCTGCCAGTCAGGAACTTTGACCCTGGAGAAAAAGTCCATGAGTCTTTTTTTCATTTTCCCTGCTTATGCCCCACGCCTTTTCCATAAAGCTCTCTGGTTCCAGACTAATAGAGGTTTCCCTGCTGAGGAAGACCTGAACCATTTGGCACCCAGTCTTTTGGCAGTGGCAGCAACAAGGAAGATACTAGTGCTTCATAACCTCGTGCTTTTCAGTGTCTGAAGCAGACTGGAAGTAATTCTAAAGGACAGTGAGCAAAAGTTTAATCAGATAATTGTGATAATGTTATCAGTCTCTAATTGGCTCTATAGTAGAAAATGTAATTATCCCTCTAGCTGGTGATAGGCTGAGGTTTCTAAGGAGCCTGAGCATTTGAGACAACCTTGTCACAGGGGTGTTTGTGTTTTGCACACAGATATATCTGTCATTAGGCAGAGGGTAAGGAAATGGAGAGGGTGGTGAGATGTCTGAAGGAAGAACAGCAGGACTCGCAGCCCACAGAACCATTCTGGCTATCTCTTTACGTCCGTGTGACCAGGAGAACTGGTCTCCCTTTTAGCCTAGCAAATGAGCTTTGCTTGGCATAAAAAGAAGTGCAGAACTGGTGTCAGTCCTAGAAATTTCAGTAAAATTGCACTAACTTACAGTTGTGCTAAACTGGTCCACATTGAACACTTGAGTGTAGAAGGAAAGAGGAGAGTGGAAGAGAGTGAAGAAGAGAAGAGAGAGAGAGAGAGAGAGAGAGGAAAAGGGAGAAGGAGAGGGAGAAGGAAAGAGGGATAGAGAGGGAGAGGGAGAGAATTTTTGGAGTGTGGGATAGCAAAGTCCAGCCATCTGAGAGCACGGGTATCAGGAGATGTTTTCTAGGGTAGAGAAATGAGGCCATGAGAAGAACAGTCTATGCTTTAGCCTCATTTTCTACCTTGAAAGGTCATGTTTGACTGATAATGTCATTTTTCCTCCTTTCAAAGCAAATGTAGGCTGGAAACGACATCATCTTGCCTGAGGGAGCTTTATAACACCTCCTTGGTTTTGTGGCACTCAGCAGTGCATATTGTGGAAATTGAATCAGATGAGTGCTTACCCGTCATCAACAAAACAGCAGATCTTCCAGACCCACAAGGTGTGACCTGCATTTTCCCCTTTTTTCTCACCCTGCTTCCACACCAGAGGCCAGCAGAAACCACGGAAAAAAAGACAAGACATCACTCAGACCAAGAAACACCTTCCTACAGAGTGCCATGGTTCATCACATGCAAAAGACACTTGGGACTGAGCTCTCCTCTCCCAGGGCGGTTCTTTGCCTGCCACGGTGGTGCTGTGGGTGCTACAGCTCTGCTTTTTCCATGACTTTTGGGTTCGGCAGATCTCCAAATTGTATGTTTTGCCTGCAGCTGTAGCAATGCTTTGCAACACAGCAGCTCTGACTCCAAGTGATCACAGCTGGCGCATCTCTTTGAGCTAAATTGGTGAAAGACAGAGTAAATGACAGGTTACTTCAATGCAGCTCTTAGCAAGAACTTATGGAGATTATTATGAAGGAGCTGGAAAGTCATCACTGGAATCTGCTTGTGGAGCTGACAACTGAGAGATAGCTTTCTTTGATAACTTTTAATCACTGTGTTTTCTACTTATGCAAATTGCAATAATACCCTTGATGCTCTGGATTTCTATAGCGTTCAGGCTTGTGGCAATGACATGACAATTCAGAATTGGATGTTCATCCTCCTCTAGCTCGTGTCTGCTTCAAAGATGTATTACATTTGGTGGTGACATACACTGATTCATGTAGTACGTGTGTCACCAGAACAAGCATTCAGAAAGAAACATCCCACAAAATGCCACTTTGGGAGACTTCATCTCAGTTTCATCATTGTTTAGGGTTTACTTGCACAGCTAATTGCGAGTAAGCTGCCTTTGTGTGCCAAAAACAAGGGGGAAAAAAAACCATAGGAGTCTAATTTATGTTGTACCAAGCTTCCTCTTAATCCTTCATTCCAGAGAACAGGTAGAGCAAGAATAAAGTACTCCATGCACATAGGAACTAGGTGGATATTTCAAACCCAAGAACTTTTTAAAGAGGGAGCCTAATAAACATCATTCTCCCTAGGTGATACAATAGGCTTTCTATGCCTAAATTACCATCCTGGTTTTCAAAATAAAATAATGACTCCTAAGTCACTAAGATAGTTTTTAAAGTGTTACCAAGTGTCTTTGCACAGACACAGGTCTTGGTGGATGATCATGGCCTGGTGTAATACCTTCTCAGGAGTAACATGGAAATTGCCTATTTATTCCACTCTGGCTCCATCATGGGATTAGTCTTTATATTACAGTTAGTGGTGGTTTGCCCAGTTCAGCTTTCCATGGGTTTCTTTGAAAGATGATTTAATAGGCCATGGGACCATAATGCTGTCAGTAGGTGTGGTGCTATTAGATCATACTGACGCTAATTGAGAGTTAATACACCCTCTTGCCTAAAAGAATGTATTGTGGGTAATTTTATCGTGATATTCAATCTAAACTTTCCATCTCATTACTCCCAGCCTTACCTCCTTCAGCCATCCTAAATGATCACTCCGCCTGTTTCCACCGATGATAAAGATGTGGACAGTTATCATATTCCAACCGCTGCTCCTCTGGATGTAATTAGGCCAAGGTGTAAAGTGAGCTGGGTCACCCAAGGTCACAGCTTGGCCTAAAAGAAGAGGTCAAAAGGGGGAAGGGGAGCTCTATCAAGGCAGCACTCTTGATGAGCTCGGCTGAACAAAAGCGAGCCCAGCATCTGTAGCCCAGTTTATTTTTATTTGCTGTGTTCTTTTAGTTAATGTTCCTCTTTTTTTTTCCTGCTTCAGCTGATACCAGGGTGGGTACCTTCAGCACTGGGGATATCTCTCTGGCTAGGCTTTGCAAGGTTTTGGGAAATGGTGTAAATTGAATTTTTCTGGTGTGATACAAGAGCTGTCAGTGTTATAGTGGTGTTACAGGGATAAACTTGTAAAGTTTAAGCCAAGTTTCACTCAGACATACACTCTGAGATTCACACTAAGCACTCAGGTGACCTTCTTAGGTTTCCACCCAGGTTAGGAAACACAGGCATGCAGGAAGTTAGGCCATCTCTTAGACCTCTACTGAAAGCACCACAATGCCAACACCAAGTAAGTCATTAGATCAAATTTGAGCAAAAAGGCAGAGCTAGGACTGAGCTCACAGACCCCTAAATTAAGATCTGCACAACTTCAAAGCTCAGTTTTGCTTCTTATACGCAGGTGTTTGTTGGCATCTGAGATGTTCTGGAGTATTCCACATGATTTCTATGGGCTGATTCAGAAAGACAGAAGGCCTGTGGCATTATTCTTCAGGCCCCTGGAGGTATGCCACACACTCTCGGACATATCAAGAACATTAGAAATCCACATAAGTGGGTAACTGAATCAGGATCACTGTTATATTACTTTGAAAACACTAAAAATACAGGGAGAATTTTGAGCAAATCCTTTTGTTTGGGACTTTTTAATGAGTGTGGGATGGGATTGTTTTAACCACACTTTTCATTCCATGGGAAGTTCTGAAAAGATATTTTTCTATAAGGTCAATTTTGAATCAGAAAGAATTTGAGAAAAAGAAAAACTTGAATAATTTATTCTTTCAGGAAGACATTTCTTCTTCAGGACAGAATATGTTTGTAAAATCCTTTTATCAGCTCTGTTGAGCATAAAGCTACTGATGGGTGTAGGAAACAATGTACTTCGCTCAAGAAAAACAGCCAGAGTTCCAGAGAGAAAATGTCGGACTAGATTAAGGGATTTTGTTGTGGTTTTATATACCACAGGTGCTCCTGTGAGAGCAAGAGTAAGCTAGAAAGAGGAGGAAACACAAATAAAGAAATGTTAAATATGGGATGGAAGGAGAAAAGGTGACCCAGAGAGAATATGACGAATTCCAACCAGAGGATGCAGGGCTCATGGGGAACCAGTCTTCAGGGTGAAGAAAACTGCAAATCTTTGGCTCTGGCACTGTTCTTTTCTTCTTCTCTGCTGCATCCCTGTTTCAGCCTGGCGATACGTTGCTGTGACCAGCAGAGAGTCACTCCTGAAAGGGGATGAGCTGGTGGTGCAGAGGCACACTGGTTTGTCAATACTCTGGGCAAAATACTTCTGTTTTATGCAGTAGACACTTTCCATCCCCACCAAAGGAGCCTGGCATTGTGCATGTGTTGAAAGACGATGCCCAAAGCAGATCAGCCAGGCCCCAGGAGAAGATACAGGCTTAGCAGCATCACAGATTGCACAGCCAAAATGTGACAGGCAACCCAGGGCTCTTCTAACCTCACAGGCAACGCAGCAGGGGCAAAACCAGCTTCATCAGGGTTTTCCCCAGATGTGAATTTAGCACCAGCACATCACTGAACACCCATGGATCAGGGTAACTGTATGTCTGTGCCTGTGCCTGTGCAGCAACAAATCCGCAGCTACTTCAGCTTCCACAGCTGTGCTCACAAGCAGGATCTCAGAAGCACTGGACACGTCTTTCTGCTCCAAATGTCTTGGCCTTTGATGTTGTAAAGGGATGTGAGGAAGAAGAGAAAAGGTTGTCACATGCCATGGAAACCACACAACTGATCTGGATGACGAACATCTGTTGAAGAATCTCAGCAAACAGGGTTTCTTTTTTTCACTTCTCACCATAGAATCACAGAATTATTTATATTAGAAGGGACTTTAAAGCTCATTTAGTCCAATTCCACCTGCATGGTCTGGGACATCTTCCACCAGGCCTGTTTGCTCCAAGCTCTGTCCAACCTGGCCTTGAACAATTCCATTCACAATTACAGACAAATCATATAGGATGTGAAATAACCTGCAGGCTGGACTGTCCAATACTCACCAGATCAGGCAATAATAATGTTCCATCTGCCTTTGTAACCTTAATCCTGCCCTTAAGAGGATAGCTGTCATTCCAGCAGCTTTCATCAAACAAGTACACATTTTCATTGTAAATCCTTTTATAAGATTATTTTTTCCCATGGCTAAAGGTCAGTGTTTATTCTGACAGATACAGCAATTGTGAGAAACAAGGGTACAAATAACAGATGCACCTAATACCTAATCAGTAAATTAAGGGAGAAAAAACCCAACATTTATTCTTCGATATGTGGGAATGATTCCTTCCACAGTGCAAATCCACCATGGTCCCTATGGAATCAAAAGAGAAATATTCACAATAAAAACAATAGAAATTACTAGAGGAGACTGATGAAATGGTATAAAGTCCTGAAATTGTGATCCATTTGTCACTAACACGGGACAGCCAGGAAAAGACTCCAGGCTTAAAAAAAGGACTTTTTCTTGAGGCATCTGCGCCCATAGGAAATTCCACCCTTCCTCCCACAGGATCAGGCCACACGGTATCATATGTTTGTCACTTCCAGGATGGATTACTGCAGCTCCTGGCATTTGGTGATGAATGAGAAAACAATGTAGAGAGTGCAGCTGATGCAAACCACTTCTCCCCACTTCCTGCTGGGGTGAAGAAACCCTGAACACGTAAAACCCATGTACCAGACCTTCCACCCTACTTTTCAACACCAGTTTAATATCTTCATCCTTATAAGATCGTGGTGACACTTTGCAAAGTAGTATGTGCTTCCTTCTCATAGACCCCTAAGGCTCCCTCCCAGGCCCCCAGGTTAAGATCTATGGAAATTATGTGTGAATACACATTTCATTCATTTAATTGCTTTGTTCAATTTGATCAGAAAAGGTTCATCTCTTCAAGACAAAATACCTTATTTTCAGGTTCTCTAGTTCCCATAATTATCTAAAATTAGGAAATTATAACAAAAAGAAACACATTGAATCCAACATATTCCCCCTCCCCACGCTGTCCAGTCTGGAATTTTGGTGGGAAAAAGAGCGAGAAATAAAAAACAACTTAAATAACCTTAGAAAAAAAATGCTTGTTGTTTTGAGACCTTTAGCTCAAGATGTTAATTGCTCACCAGGCTATAATCTAAATGGAGAACACAAACAGTTCATAAAAAACAGATACCTCAAAGATAAATTCCCAAGTCTTTAACTTTTTGCAGTTTACTTCCTTATAAAAATCTATATCAGAAAAAAAAAATCGTACTTTTCTTCTTGCTTCCTCTGAGCCATAAAACACCTCTTACAAAGTGTGAAGGAAAAATCTATTATGAAATAAGAGATCTGCTTACTTCAGTGTGGCTTCAACTTCTCAGCAGCTGACGAAAAACTGAGTCTTGCTCTCTGCACTTGGATTACCTCACTTTTGGCTGCTGAATTCCCACTGTCAACCAGCTTAGGGAAGGAGACAACAGGAATTCAGGTTGTCTTTAATCTAAGGAGGACACTTTTGCACATCTAGGATGAGCTCACATCTCCTCATACCCGACCTCCCTTTGGATCTGTATCTTGTGTACATTGCCCTGGAGATTGCTGAGCTCCTATGTGGCAAATACCTCCTCCCTTCCTTTGTAACACCCCATATTCTTGTGAGAGTCATTGCCACAGCTGAGGGCCATGTGTGGTGGCCAAGCATCCTGGCAAAGGAATTGGCAGCAGTTTCTGTGACCTGCTAAGGAGACTTTTGGAGAACTGAGCCCTAGGAAAAAAAAAAAGTGATTGAAGACCTCTGAAGCAAACCCAGCAAATTCAGCTTTAAGTTTGAGCAGAAAGACGAGCAGCGAGCAGCAAAAAGGATTTAATTTCACCGTTGAGACACCTGGAGGCCATCCACTGCTGAATGCCCACCTGCTCTTTGCTTGCCATATCACAGCAAGAAAGGACTTTTTGTTTGTTTTTCTTGGTCCTGCTTGTGTCTGTCCAAGAGGATTCAAAAGTGTCCCACTGACTCTGGTGTTTTCCCCACAGTCCCTGTCAGAGGCTGCTGGAGGCTGTGCAGGTGACCACTTGTTCTCCCTCTGAGCCTCTGAGCCTCTCTGCCCCTGTTTCCCTGAAACTCCAACATGCTTCACACTGGGCTCAGATGGAAGCTGCTCCAGAGACAAACCGATGCTGGGACAAACAGATGCTGGCTTATCAAGCAGCTTGTCGTGTCGGGAGCGTGACACCACAACGCTGGTAGTGTCCCTGGCTGCCAGCAGCCTTTGCAGAGGTGTGGCTTCAGACATCCCAATCCCTAGGAAGGCTGAGAACGGCCTTTTTTTCCCCCCCTGGGCCCTCAGTTTCTCCTGACGAGTCTGTCTGATGAGCACTCCTCCTGTGCTCCCTTCACGCCGAGGGCAGGTCTGTCGCGCCTGGCTAAAAGCTCTTGGCACCAATTATAACAGGTCACGCTCTTCGCTCCGGAGTTCACTGGTGAAATTGCTCGTGCTTTAGCCAGGATGGTGCCTGACATGCGAATGCCTTGGCTTTCCACAGCCAAGGTACACAAAAAAAAATCAAAGGAGACTGCTGAAGGCTTCCCAGCCCTGGAGTTTGGTGTTCATGGTAGACTAAATGATCGGGTTTCATAAATTGCTGTAAAAACTCCAAGCATCACCAGCAGTTTCTGAGCTTTCTGAGAATCATGAGTTTATTTATTGCTGGGATGTGCCCCTGAGAATGATTTCTAATGCTGACTGCTGAGTTGGTTAGATTTTTTTAGTTTCTGGTTTTGTTTTTTTTTCCGTGGAAAAGATTTTCAGTGTTGCTGGGGAGGATGTTACTTGAAAGGATTGTTGTAGCAAGAAATGGCTGCAGCTGGAGTTAGAGCACCTAAAAATAACTATAATAGAAATAAACAAATACTATCGCTCTAGCCACGTGACAAAGTAAGTTTAGGATAAAAGACCCAAGGATTTAACCTTAGGCTCCCCTTCTGAGCAGACACAGAGCACTGACCAAAGTCAAGGACCTTGCATGGGATGCCACGATCCTCTTTGGGATCCTCAACCTCTCCCCACCAAAAGTTCTAAGAACTGAATGCTGAGCCAGCCAGCCAGAACCGCCTGTGTTTGAGAGACTCTGCCAGGACCCCGTTTGCACATGTTCTGATGAATTAGCACTTTCCTGTTCCCTTGGTCTCAGTGGGAGTTTCATTAAAACCTTTTCTGTGACGCGTCCCCTGGCCCCATCCACGTACCTGATTAGACAAGCAGAGAGCACTTTGGATTCTTTAAGAGGCATCCACAGAATATATGAACTAGCCTAAAAGCATTTTGGAGAATGTACAGACCTTAGTATTGAGTTTCATGGGCCAAGTTCTCATCTTTTTGACATATCTGGCCCTTCTCTTAATACCCTTTGCCAAAAATCATTATTAATAAAAAATACCTTCATCTTCACAAAGCTGTATAATCAATATTGCCAGGTGCTGCAGGGGCTGATAGCGGGTAATAGCTCCTGGCTCCGTATTAAAGTCCAAAGAGTGACTAGTGAAATAAGGTACAAACAAGGGCTGTGCCTTGGATTCACCAGATTTGCTGAGATGAAACTTGTGATGTCCATGCATGATTGCTGATGTGATCTCTGGATCGTGTCAAGCACCGATCATTTGTCGCATGAACATGCTGAAGGCACAGGACACCTCGCAGAGGCCAAGGAGTCAATGCCACACACATCACCAGACAACAAAACCTGTGTAACAGCCACCCACTGAATTAACTCTTCCTGTTCTCCTCTGTGGCAATGCTGACAAAAGATGCACGTCTCCAGGGAATGAGCTCTCCTCCTTGCCTGACCCACCTGACAATCACAGGACTCAGAAACTGTCTTATAGCTGCATCTTGACAAATTAAACCCAGCTTGCGACTAAAGGTTGGAAGGAATCAGTCATGAAGGACTCAAGTGAAAGATTTCTTCTGGCAGATCAAAAATGAGCAACATCCCCCCTCTGGAACAGGCCTCGTGCATTCGTGAGCACACACAGGTATCTCTCTGCTGCATACCAAAGGCATGAAAAGCTATCACATGAAATGCTGTAATTTTGTCAGCCACCCCCATACCTAGCAAAACACTTCATGTAGGAAACCAACTTTACACTGCACGAAGCTCCACCCATCCAGATGATGTTGTCATTTCCATGGTAACTAAAGTACCTCAAAGGCAAAAGAACAGATGGAGACTGGAGGAAAAAAAAATAATCCAAGGACCAAAAGTGAACATATGTGGTGCAAGAAAAAATATTAAGTTGTGGGCAGCTATTAGGTTTATTATCAGTTGCAAAAGGAGACCTTGATAAACTCAGTCACGGCTCTGCAGTTAGGAGTGGCACAATCACATCAGTTGTGTGACAATACCAATCTCACAGCAGCCCCTCTTCTCACTCCCTTTCCCTCACACAAATTTCAAAGAATAATTGTCCTTGCTCCCTTAATGACTTGTTTTGGTTTAAGGACAAGAGCAGCCAAAACAAGCAGAAAGAATGTAACAGGTCATATGCTTGGCTGCCCATTGCCTGTCTTCAGGATCAAAGTCTCCAGGAGGGAGTGAGGGGTTGTCCCTCCTCAGCAAGGCTGAGGTAGCCAAGGGAGAAAAACTGCACACATGCAACACGTAGCTCATTACATCCCCCTCACCTGTGTTCTGTCTGGCTCCTGTACTTCAAATTTACGTGAGGCATTACATGAAGGATGTGCTGGCAACTCCACAGCAATTTGGAACATCTTTATAATTGGGTTAATAGTTATGACACAGTCTTTTCTTGACTTCCTCTGGAATTAATCCATCTTTGTGGATTGCTGTCAATCAGAAGGGAAACTTGCAATTTACATAGGACAATTTGTTCTGTGTCAACTTTCTTAGACTGAGCAAGGCAAGTGTAATTTGGGAACAGGAGCTGTGATGGAGAGAAAAAAAAAAGAAAAAAAAATCTTATATTTTTAGCATGCTCTCAGTAGAAGTTTCCTGCTCTATATTATATAATTTATTTAAGATGCAAAGTTTCATCAAAGTGAAAAAAGTTAAAAATGTATCCTGTTTCCTAAACTCTTCACAGGTTAAACTGGACAGAGTTGGTGTAAACTTCAGAGCATGGAAAGCTCGTCTATGCACTAGAAAGGTGTGAGAAATATGAATTCAACCCCTCCTGCGCAAGGCTCCCACTGCAACCCAAGGTAAACAATTTTTTTTGTTGTTGTTTTATGCCTCGCCTCCTTGTCGGTAAAATAGGAGCACTGGAGCCCCCCTCAAGTCCTGCAGATTGTGAGGATAAATGTTTTTCTAGGAGACTGTGAACTGCTCAGGCCCTGCTCTAAGCAAGGGCCAAATTAGCACCAAAAGTATCTGCATTCTCAGACAATTTTTTTATTGGCAGTGACTTTTTGACAATCATGATTTTAGCCTGCGTTTCGCTCCTAAGGAACAGCGGGGCTGCATGAGCCTCTCTCAAACGCACATGCTGCTGCATGAGCACAATGTTGTGCAGCTGTAGCAAGAAATGCTTTGTCAGTTGATATTTTAAAACACGACCAAAATAAAATCAAAAAAACCCCACCCCGAAATATAAAAATGCATTTGTCTTTTAAATTCTAAAGACACAAGCGATCCTTTTGGTGCTGATGCTTTTTTTTTTTTTTTCCCCTGACTTTGCCCTCTTTTCTTTTCCAAAATTCAAATAACTTTATATAAAATGCTTGATGTTTTAATCCCCTCCCAAGCCCGGGCGCTGCAGGAGCCGCTCGCAGCCAGGTGTGCGACCTGCCGGCAGAGGGCAATGCTTCATGGCTATTCAACCAAAACCACCCAAAACTTCGCAAATTGCACAGGCTGGTGCGGAAAAGGGCAAGAAAAACAGGCAAGGCAGTACTGCAGCCGTGAGGCAAATCCCTCCTGCCTTAGCCCCACGCACACGTGTAGGTTTGGGTTGTTTGTCGTTTTTTTCAGGTTCCCCCCCGCCCCCCATCCAAAATTTACCTCGGTGGTAAAGAAATTGTGATAAGAAAACACAGAAAAATGACCGAGGTGTGAGCTAAAGAGTTGTGCTTCAGTTTCCCTAGAACACAGGGAATCAATCAGCTGCTCTTTTTGCAGACCTGGAATTTCTTGCCTGGTTTTCCTTTGGGATGGGGAGCCAGGTCACTAGGGATGCTCCCTCTGAATCAGGGCGTCTCTGCATCACCGGATGCCGAGGCTGGATGTCACCCTGGGAGTGTCAGGAAATGCTAATGGTCAAGGATAAGAGAGAAAATGCAAAACTAGGTATCCCGAGGCTCTGCTGCAGACCTGGAAGAGATAAATGTAATCTGCTTTCTATGCAGTGTGCTGCAGCTTGCCGCGGTAAGGGCTGAAACATCCCCCCTGTGCACTGACCAACCTGATGCCTGCCCTGCCTGGCTGGGAACAGTGCTGTCCCCGAGACAAGATCCAACACGGACGACAGAGGCTTCATACCAGCAGTTGTTCTTGCCAAATATTGCACTCTGGCCTTGTGGGATCTTGTTCCCGCTGTGCGCAGGCTGGCACGTGGGGTTGGTCCTGGACGGGGATGGTCCAGGCACACGGTGCCAAACACCCCGAAGAATGTTTGCAAACTGCTATTCAGATGGAGCTCCACGCTGAAATGAGATCCACCTTGTTCCTCATGTTTCCATCTTCAAAAGTTTCAGATGTCCCACAACGATGATAAATAATTTAAGCATATAAAGCATCCATGTGTCAAGTTTTGCAAAGCCCTGGGAGGGAAGGAACAGCTAAGATAATTTAAATTTTAGATAAAGAAGGTGCATAGGTATCGAGAACAGCTTATTCTCCATATATATGTTACCTATGGATGGATATCCATATGAGTATTATCCATTGCCATCTGAAGGATTTTACACGTATGAACATGCTCTTTCTTTTTTTCCTCCAAATAATTTTTGAGGCCAACCTCAGCTCACCCTCTTACTACTGATTTTATTTTGTGGTCTGTCTCCTGCTGTGTGACTGGTCCAGAAAATCATACAGACCAAGGAAGAAGACATTTTCTTACTCTTTTAAGATTGTTGGTGTGGGCTTTTTTGGAAGTTTTATTTAGGGAGGATGGGGTACACATATTTTAACAAAGCCAAGGCTATTTTGTACTACTTCACGAGAAATAAAAATTTTTAGCTTCTCCATGGGACTGAGAACACACTTGGACAAGATAAATCAATTACTTCTGATTCAGTTATGCTATCCATGCCTAAAAGAGGAGCTTAATAAAATACAATGGCTGACCCACCCAAGAACAGACAGTTGTGTCATACTTGGAGCAGTCGCCTGGAAGACAAGGTTTGGGTATCTGCTCTGATTTAACAGGGTGGAAATTAAATCACACATCACCAGTGGGATCTAACCATGAAGGCAAGGCTGTGTCCCTTTCTATACTGAGGAATCCATCCTGATTTGGAGAAATTTATGAGTCAAACTCAGCCAAAGCAAAACCCTCCAGTACCAGTGGTTCAACAATTTCTTAGGAAAAGTCATGGTTTGACCTAACCTTACGGCAGTGTTTTTTCAGTCACTGGATGGCTACTTCCACCTTGAAGTAGTAAGATTTTTCTTGGTGCTATATGGATCTCCCATGAGAAATGCACTGTACACACGTTGCTGTCAGGCAAAGCTCAAGAGACACATACACAACTCTTCTGCAAATTCATTTCCCAGGCTGCCAAGCCAGAAAGGACCATGCAGGCCATCTAGGCTGTCTCCAGCCTGTCAGGGTGATCAGGGATACAGCTTGGCTTAGGCTAAAGGATAGTTCTATTTTATTCAGTTAAACTTTATTTTCAGAAAGGAATCCCAGGTCAAATCCAGAATTGCACCTGGGTAATGTAACCCTCAGCCCCAAAGTGGGCCCCAAATGTTTGAGTCAGGTCTTCCAATTGCAGTGTGTAAACAGAGTTAGAAATTAGTTGAATTTACAGTGAATAGGGGTAAATTAAACTGTTATTTATGAAATGTTGAAGAGAGGAATGATTCCTGCCCTCTTCCTTGAGAGTTTAGGTACCTAAAATGTCCAGTCCCTTGATACAATTTATTTTTCTCACTTACAAGCCTCTTTCCATCTGTAATCAAATCTATTTCTTGTGGCTGAACATAATTCTTCAACCCTTGCCCTCAAATAATTTTTTTTCCATTTTCCCCAAGTATTTTTTTTGTTGTTGCTCTTTTCTATATCCTCTCCATTTTGTCACTGTATGTCTTAAAATGTGGCTGTGAGACCCATAGACAGCCTCTAAAATTTGACCTAAGACTCACAACAGCACTTTCAGATTTGAGGGTCCAACTCAAAGCTGGCAGCGCCAGGCTTGTCCACATTTTTTTTTCTGGGTTTTTAAGAAGCACCTTAGGGCAATAAAATGCATTCATTTGCCCAAGCCAGGCAGTGTTTGCTACATCAGGCCACCCTGGACTCTCATTCTGTGCTATTTCAGGGACCATAATGTCATCTACAAATGTCATCAGGAGTAGTGTTTTATTCACTTCCAGATCACTGATGAATAGCATAAGAGGAAACCCTAGTAACACTCTTCTTTGGCCATAATTCTGCATTGACAATTGCTTTCAGAGATCTGTCACTTAGGCAGTTCTTAACTCATTTCATGTCTGCTCCTGTCCTGAACCCAATTACTTTTGCTTGGCTAAAACATATCTTCTAGGAAGCCATCCAGTCTCCAAGCTGAAAATGTCATGAGATGGTGATTTTTACCTATCCTCCTATTAAGTTTCTGATGTGATTAATTGCTATGAACGTCGTACATCTTCATTTCAATGTGATATTTTCTCTGAATTCAGCTTCTAGTTATCAATTCCTTTTATGACTTCCCCAGCTAGATTAAACAATTCTTTATAAATTCCCAAATAGATCCAGTATTTCCATTCACTCCCTATCCTAAATTATGTAGCTTTCAATTACCTCCTGCCTGTCCTGTGCTTCACTGACTGATGTTACATTTCTGCTGATGTTTTGTGCTCTTTATTCATGTTGCTGCTTCTAAGCTAGTTTATAAACCTTAGATATACATAAGTATGTATATTCAAGGCTATATGAACATATAGATGCAAAAAGTGTAATCTGTATGAAAAGTGATGGAAATCCACACCATCGTAAGGCAACGGTGCACATGAGAATCCAGGATGGGTTTCGATGCTTATTAGTAATTAGCTTATTTGAAGATTTTTTATGAGGGAAAGAATTTAATGCACTTACGAGATCAGAGTCACTCGTTTGCTCAGGGAAGACCGAGTATCATCATCACACAGTAAGAGCAGTGGCAAACTGATGGATGTTGAAAGAGCAAATATTCAAAGGGTTTCAAAAGCACACGAGTGTCTGGGCAGCCTGAGCAAAGGGCAGGGCCTGGTGCTCTGCTGGTGTGTCAGCAAGTGCTGCATCACTGAGCATTACAACTTTTGTGTGCAGAGAAATGTTTAGACACCACCTCCACAGGGGGAAGAAGGATGCGGAAAGATCAGATAGATAAGAAAGCCTGGGTTTGAACCTAAGCATCCCATGTGGTCATCCCCCTGGTTGTTAAGCTACTAAAGTTTTTTTCTAATTGCCCTGGTTGAGGAGTTGGAGACAAAATCCTTTTGTTTTTAGACAGTAACAAACATGACACAGCCTTTGTCATTGTCATGAAGATGCTGAGACAAGGGTGTCAGTTCCCAGTTACCAAAATATTGTGCAAGGGAAATGGTTTGGGGGTATTTTGGATATAAATGCCCTAAAACCATGGAGAGTCAACCAAAACAAGGGGGTTATATCTTCCAAAATTAGTTTTGCACTTGATTTCCAATGCCTTGGCCCTGAATTTTGATTTTTGCCTGTCATTGTTCACACGACAATGTTGCAACTCAATACCAGATGTCTGAAACATTTTTAAAATAAAAAGGTAACTTTAAAAATCACTATTATTTCTAATTTGTTCAAACAGTTGAATTACCATTTTTTGGTGGAAAAAGAAAAAGAGAGAATTGAAATATGTTCACATTTCCCCCCTGTTTTCACTTGTCTTGAAACACGATGTCTTGTTGCTTACATTGGAATACAAAGATTTGGAAACTGTTTTGTGTCTGAAATTTTGGTTGTATGTGTGTGCACATATAAATAGCTAAATGATGATAAGATGATAGGTAGATAGATGATAGATAGATAGATAGATAGATAGATAGATAGATAGATAGATAATCTTCTACATAAATCTCAAAAATGTGCAGGATATCTGATAAGCCAAAGCACAAAAAGAAAGTATCTGTTTTAAGCAATTTTAATAGCAAATATATACTTTTAATGATCTGATTGTATTTTTGTATCTTATAAAGTTACCACTGTTTTACTAGGGGTCTCTCAAAATCTTTTTTTTTTTTTCACATTGACTTACAAATCATGCAATAATTCTGCATAATTTTAATTCATGCCTTGAACCTAGGGAGACTTATACAGATATTTAACTCAATATGCTATTTATATAAAAATAACAGGCTCATGGCCTTCATTATAAAACATCTGTCTCATGCAGTCAAGGTTATGTGTAGACTGTTAGGCACAAATAGGAAACTCATCTCAGGTCTGCTGCAGAACCAAACCAACTTTATGAATGCCATCATATTTTTTAAGTGAAAAGAACAAAGAGGAGAAAACTTCCTCTTTGAGATTATCCACTTAGATTGAACTCCTTGACACACAGCAGAGACAGAGGGAGGAGGTTTTTTAAAAGAGGGAAAATTTTCTAGATCTAGAAGACAAACCCACAGGTCAGAAAACCTTTGATGTCAGCACAGATTCACAGTGATTTACACACACATGTCCTACAAGGTGACCACTCAAAGGGATGGGTCTTTTTCAGCTTATGAAATTTATCCTGACAGAGTTTGATGTCTACAAGTAAAAGTAACCAGGTGTGACTTTTTTTTTTTTTTTCCTTTCAGTTATACACATGATAGGCATAAAAATAACTTTGGGTGAATCACAAACTTATTTTGCTAGGTCTGAGTATTTCTTATTTTTGTTTCTTTAAACTCTGTCATGTCTTCAAAGTGAGCATTAAATAAGTCATTATCTCTATTGCTTCCTAAATTGAACTCACTTTGAAATTACTTACGTGGGGCTGCTTAAATACATTTGTTTATGTATATGCGTACTCTCCAGAAGAAAATAAATACAAGATAAAAAGAGAAAAGGCTCACAAAACACTTTTTATCATAAATTTATTGAATATAATCAAAATATTATTTTCTAGCAAAGGAAAAGTAAAAGTGATTTTTTTTTCTTTTCTTTCTCTGTCTCCTTTTTTTTTTTTTTTTTTTTTTTTTTTTTTTTTTTTTTTTTTTTTTTTTTTTTTTTTTTTTTTTTTTGAGTATTTAATTTCATAATTTGGTTTTCCGTGTTAATTTAATGAAGCGAATTATTTCGTAACTGTGTGTCAGCTTATTCCAAGGAGGGAGATGATGGTCAGTGGAGCTCTTTGACACAGAGTTCACCTGCCAAAAGTTTTCAAAACCAGAATTCTCCACAGGAAATGTCACCACCAGTTCTGCCAAGAAATGTTGAAACTGTTTCTTTTTTCTTTTGTTTAGATACAAAATGACAAAATGTAGCTCCAGTTGGGTGATTTAATTCAAACAAACAAGCCTCCACTCCATGTCAAAGAGCTGATTGGAAATGACAATCCTTGTTTGGTTTCAATCAGAAACGTCAACATTTTCAGTGTGACATTTCCGACTCAAAAGTTTGTGAGTTGCGTATTTGTTTGGAATGGAGATGGGGCTGATCCTCTGGTCATCATCTGAGGGGCCTTCTTGTGCATTTTATTGATTTATTTGTTTTCACCTGTTGATGGAGAGAAGCGTGAGGAAGGGGCCATGAGGGAAGCACAGGCACAGCCTGCTGCCCCTCAGCTCATGCATTTGGGATTTGCAGGTATCTTGGCAGATGTCAGTCACGTGGCCAGATCCAAAGGGAAGCGATGCTCTCGTGTGGTTTTTCATCCAGGAATTTTTCCCAGGAGCACAGTGGGGCTGAGGGCACCTACCTGCTCACCCAGGTAGCTGAGTCTGCTGAGGCTTGGTGAGGGCCGTGCTGGCATCTCATGGTACCACAAATCTCTTCTACCCACTTGGTGTTAGATGGGGACCTGTGTTGTAGACCTGTTGCTTCTCCTAAAGAGACAGGGCGAGAGAGCTGCAGTTTTCCAGTCTGGAGAGGAGAAGGCTCTGGGGAGAGCTTAGAGCCCCTTCCAGTGCCTAGAGAGGCTCCAAGATAATTAGAGAAGTACTTTTACATGAGCCTGGAGGGACAGGGCAAGGAGGAATGGGTTCAGACTGAAAGAGGGCAGGTCTAGATTGAATATTAGGAAGAAACTCTTTGCTGTGAGTGTGGTGAGGCCCTGGCACAGGCTGCCCAGAGAAGCTGTGGCTGCCCTGTTCCTGCAAGTGCCCAAGGCCAAGTTGGAATGGGAGTTTGGAGCAGCCAGGGATAGTGGAAGATGTCCCTGCCCATGGCAGGGGGTGGAACAAGGTCTTTAAGGTCCCTTCCAAGCCACATAATTTTATGATTCTATGACATAAGGGATAATGGCACATGAATAAGCCGCCATGGCAGGTGAGGGTCATCAGCTGCACACTGAATTCAGGTCACTCAGGATGATGGCCTGAAGTTGCCATCTGTCCCAGGGCAAAGAGGAGACTTGGTGTACTTTGAGCCTCCTGCAGCACTCTGGGACTGGGAACCCTGTGGCACCATCTTTGCAAGGGATCAAACATGCAGAGGAACACAGTGGGGTACTTCCTACATTTCCCCTCTCACACCCAGAACGTTATCTTCCTCTGTAGGTACAATTTGATAGCTCCAATACACAAGCCTTCCCTCCTCTGGGGGTTACTCCTCATCATCTCTGTGATTACTCAGGCAAGCCGAAAATTTACTCCTGTGAGTAAAGGTTTGCCCAGTTGTCAACCCAAAAGGCAGCGTCATCCAGACTGCTGGCAGAGCAAGGGTGGCAAAGAAAAAGCCCAACAATTCAGATTTTGCACAGTTCCACTGGCCTGCAGCTAGTATTTGTGTTGCATTTTGTGCACTCTTACAGGTCCATTCTGAAAGGTGAGTGTGGTGGGTGTGGATTTAGTCCTTCAACTAAGGGTTGAGAGTCCTTGCTTCTGTCTCCCAGCCCCAGAGACAGAATTCTCGATGTGGTCTGAGCAGCAGTCACTGTACCCCAAAAATCTCTCACACAGGTCACGAGCCCGCAGTGAAAAGCATGTGGGGGGCGGGCGGAGGGG
>VWPU01004517.1:8293-91235 GCA_013398955.1 Callaeas wilsoni
GGAGAGGAGAGGAGAGGAGAGGAGAGGAGAAAAAGAATATTTAGAGGTGATATAAACAAGAAAAACCAGATGTGTTTACAATTTAATTTACTACAACTAAGAGCATGCCAGCCATTTCAGAGAATAAAGAGAGATGACAGCTTCTGTTCCCAGGAGTTTTTGGTCCAGGATTATTTTCCAAGTGAAATGAAGGAGAAAAAATCTAGCAGGGGAATGGAATGTTAAAGCCATAGAATATTTAGGTTCCTCAGGGGAAGGGTGCCCCTGTGAACTGAGATTCAGAGGGCACGCTCCAAGTTTGTTTTAAGACTTGCCAAATCACTTCGTTTTTCCCCTCCAAATGTCAGGTCTTCCATCTTTAATTGAGGCTAATAACTGTCAGCTTCCCATACTGGCATAGCCCTAGGGAAACATCTCCTACTACATAGTTACTGTCATCTTCTGTGGAAGCACTTTTAGGCCCTAATGTAGAAAGAGGACTGCACCTGCAAAAAGTGAATTGCTGGATAGATACAGTATTTAAATCCCATCTGGAAAGGCATTTTCTTTTATTAGGAGAGTTGTCAATAATTTTATTAATGGGAAACTTAAAAGGATGTAGATTAGGAAAGGCTGGGGGAGTTTCCAAAAAGATATAAATGTTTAGTTTTAAAAAATCCCAAAACAACCTAGGTTTGACATTAACTCTAAATTTCATGTAATTTTTCAAATAAAGTTACTAAAACCAGCAAGACTGTCATTTGCTAGAATATGCAAGCGCTTTGCAAAAACAGAGGCGTTTTTGTAGTACTGTGCGTTTATGTTCAAAAGCTGTTAAATATATGTAAATAAACAATCTGATAAATACATGTTAAGCAATTCTGCTTATGACACGTTGGTCCACTGCCCGATGGCAATGATGCAAGAGAAAAGAACAAGCTGCAGTCCCACTGAAAAGAGCCCAGGGGGTAAAGGGAAGAAGCACAACAGATAACCAAATGGGATAAGAAGGAAAAAACAAGAAAGACCTCATCCAGAAGACAGCAGGACACCATCTACTGAATGACATGCAGACTACTGGTAGGTCAACTTCCTCCATTGTAAGAACTGGCTAATGTTGTGCTTACTGACCTTATCCAGCCTCTCTGCATTTTCTCAACTCAATGCATAGCTATTTTTAGCAGCAGTACTCTGCAAAATGTTTTATAACTCATTTCGGCTGTAAAGCTGGATCCAGTTGCAACATTCTTCATAGCTTTAACTGTTTCTTTGAATTCACAGAACTAATCTTGGAGCTGTGGGATTTTATCAGCCATGGATTCCTGAATTAGGGGAATTGGCTAAGCCTCTGACGGAGGCAACCAAGAATGAACAGACAGAGCCTATTGAATGGGGCCCAGGGAGGGATCAAGCTTTTAAATCAACAAAAGCTAATATTTTCAGGATATTTTTAATTTGCACCCTACAGGCATAAATTTTGTGAAACTATGAGAAAATTAGAGTCTTGTTTTCTTTTTCATACTGTCCTGAGATATAACCAAAATTGTTTTAGAGATTTGGGCCTGACTGGATGGGGCTTTGAGCAACCTGGTCTAGTGGAAGGTATCTGTGACCATGGCAGGAGGTTGCAACTAGATGGGCTTTAAGATCCCTCCCAGTCCAAACTATCCTATGATTCTGTGACTCACAAACCTAGCTGAAGATGTTCCCTCTCATTGTTCAAAAGAACAAGACCATTTTTTACACTAATTGATTACTTCATACAGTTTGTGCTGCCAGGCAGATTACAAATGTCCAGTCATATGTTCTCCTGTTACCCAAATAAAGTCCCCTGAAACCTGAGCAAGACATTCTACAGCTAATCTGCACATCAGCAGAGTGCCTGCATGAACAGCACTGGTTGAGAAGGTTTCTAAATGAGGACAAAACATTCTCATTCATGAAGCTGAAAATCTTCAAGTTTTTAGCTCAGTTTCCTTTAAAACCTCTCTGAGAATGACAGACTCCTTTACCATCAGTGGTGTTTTCATAGCTCCCATCATAACAGGTAGGAAAGACAGCAACATCCAAACCACCTCATCCCAGCCTCACCTCTGAAATGGCTGCAGAGATTTTGCCAAACTAATTGATGCTCTGTTTTCTGCATGAAACGACATACTTTTATCCCAAATATAAAAGAAAGATCTCTCATGGAAGCTTCAAGATCCCTGCTTTGTTTCGAAGAAACAAATGAGCCCTTCCTATTCCCCCCACTCAAAAGTTTGTGAACATAGAATTATCCTGAATCTCATGCCATGATTTTTTTTATGTCCCCACCTTTTACACTCACTGGATGGCCATCTGTCCTCCACCAAAGTGCAGACATCACCAGTGGCCTGTTTCAAGAACCAGCCAGTTATTGACCTTATCAACCTGGCTGTCTCAATATCACTCCAACACTTGCTAAACACTGTTCCTCGCAAAGCCAGACCAGATTAAAAGGGTAAGTACTGCAATTCCCATTTAGTTTGATAGTTTGATTGGGTAAAAATTGCTTCTTTTTTTTTTTTTTTAAATATTTTTTAATCCAATGGAACAGTTTCTCAAATTAGAATGTAGAAAACACACCCGAGCTCTCCAAAGTGCTGTACTTTTCCATCCTATGTGTTACAGTATCCAAGAAATCAATTTCAGACTTGAAATGTCAATTTTATTTATTTTTGCTGAATTAGAAAAAAGCATAAATAAATTCTCTTTGTAAGTAACATTGTTTTTTTCTTTTCTTAGAACCACGCTATTTTATTTCCAAGATAGTCCAGAGAGAAAAAATCACTGGGATTCAGCAAAATGCCTCATCATACATTTAAGATCATGTTTAAATCCACTCCTGTTATGCAAAGCTTTTGCTCTTTTTTGTTTGTTTTGGTTTTTTTTTGTTTAGTAACATTCCAATGCACTTAATCCTTTATGAAATTAAGGCCTAAGAGGTTAAGTGGTGCATGTGAAAAAGACAGAAAAGGAGGTGATTGAGCATAACATCAGGCTACATTATAATTAGCCACTAGACATGCTAGTTTTAGCTATAAAAAAGTAATGTAAAGTTATAAGCAAGACATTACATTCATGCCTTAGGGACCTCATTTATATTTGGAATCACTATTTCAGCATCTAATATCTCTTCCAAAAGCATTCTGTGGTACCAAATATAGCTGAAACACAACATAAGCCAGCTATATAAGCTTTTGTAAAGTTGTCCATAGTGCTTTTACTTACAAAATCACTGGCTTTCTATTTGTGTCTTTTGTAGTGCCAGACAGAAATAAGCTTTTAATAACAAACATTAACCAGATGTTGACCAGAATCTAATATGTGCCCATGAAAAAAAAAGCTATTTCCTTAAAAATGTTGCTTTTGACAAGATTGCAGTAGAGAAAACATGCAGATAGATACATGACAGATCTTCAGACACACACAGAGAACCAGGAGTTCCAGCCTCTGATGGCAGTATCTGATCATTATCTTCTTGATAAATCCAAGAAGCTCAGAAGTACAGGTTTGCTAATTTTTCCCCAAACTAGTTCCTGCACTTGACAAAAGCTGCTTCTTGTACTGGTGGATTTAGCCATTAGTCAATAGAAACAGGGCTGTGGGCTAATTAAATCATAGCTGCACAAAGTATACTCTATTACTGTCAGCTCTGAGACTGTGATACTTCGTAGTCAAAACCGAACCTGTTACACTGATTGGCAAAAGTACGAAGAGAGCAGATGGAACAATTTCCACATCATCTTGTTCATCAGTAACACTCAACACGGAGTCCACACAACAAAGGTCTGCCAGCATAAACACACCACAGCTCTGAGACACATCCTCCCGAGGATGGACTGACCATTTCCCATCAGTGTGACCTCAGAAGAGACGTGACAGCTCTCACAGCCTGGCTTTGCTGTCGTGCAGCTCTTACAGCAGTTTGTGCCATTAGCCCCAGCTGTGCCTGCACCTGGGGGCTCTGGCAACACAGCTGTCACCAGAGCCCCCCCGACATGAAACCAGCTAAGTTCTGTTGTGGTCCTCATCTTCCAACATCCAAACACTTGGTCACATCCATTTACAAATACCCCTGACCTACTGTGGGAGAGGAACGTTAGCATCATTTACTATGGAATAGCATATTGTAAAATAAAAACCCCAAAATAGCTGTGGTTGGACCAGACAATGTTTCACTGATCTCTGTAATTATAGGGTTGTTTCTCCTCCCACCCACTCACCACTGGCACATTCACTGCTGACATGTCAGTCTTTACAAAGAGAACTGTGTAACTTTCCCAGACTCAGAAACTGATGCTCAAGCCTGCTGATCCTGTGCTGCAGAGAACAGCACGTGGTGTTGAGAAACATCACCTACAGAATTTTATATTTTAGTAGTTAACTTTTCTTGGATCATCTAAGTGTTCACTAGCACTGCCAAATCAGAGAAACAAATTACAAGAGCACTGTTATGTTTTGCCATTACAGCCAAATTTTCTCTGCGTTTGACACTAGGTTATGTGGATTTCCTTAACAAGGAGTATTCTAGGTAGGATTAAGAACAAATGAGAAATACCTTCTGCCATTTTCTTGAGAGCAGCTAGGGCAGACCTCCAAACAGCGATATGGTTGCGGTATGTACAACAGGATCACTTAAAATTTGGTCCTGAACCAGTCTCTGGTTCTTCAGACAGAACTCCAAGGCCATCTCATTCTTTCTCTCTTTTTCCTATTTATTTGAGACATTTTCAACAGAAACTCTCCAGTTTTCTGAGAATTGTAACAGTCTGTGGCAGAAATAACCCATTTATTATTAAGAAAGACGCATTTGGTGCAAGTAACCAAGAATACTGAATGCCTAGGCAGGATGAGTATCCATTTTTTTAACTTTTAAAACGTTTATCTCTTTGCATGTGTTCTTCTCTTTCATGAAAATGTTGATCTTTACAAAGCTCAGTATTACTTTATTTTAAAAAACTATTAAACTTTATCCTTGTAAAAAAGCTATGTTGTGTATCACAGATTTTAAATTATTGAATGCAAAAAATTTCAGTGACTGCAGGGGCAAATAGTTACTTGTGTACTAGAGACCTAGAAGTTGGATAGCGGTGCACGGTAATGCTTTGATAAGGAGCAAGAAAATAAGGCAATTTCCCTGATCTGTGTGTATTCAAAAGACACACTAAGACTGCCTAGCAGACGAGTGGAGAAAAATTCTTTGAACGGTAAACTTTTTAGAGCTAACATCCTTCAGCTTATTCACAAGTTCAACCAGCTGAAATAAGAAATTTGACCTAGGGCATGTCCCTTGTGGAGAACAAAGTCGACGACCACTTTAAAGTTATTCTGCTGCTGACTCATCCTCTCTCCCAAGCATTCGCAGATACACCATGAGAAAATACAGCAGCAACTAACCACAAAAGATTTTGGGACTAGCAGCTTCTAGCAGACCAAAGCCTACTATGCAATTGTGGATCTGGAAATTTATAGGTTTGATTGAAAAGTGAGCAAGTCTTCTATGCTTTACAGTGCTGCAAAATGGCATCATCTTTGATCTAGTGCCTCAGCTGTACCAGTGGGACAAACGGGTTTTTGAGAGAAGCATAACACAGCCTGAATAGCTCTGTATTTTCCAAGTATGAAAATCATCCAGCTCAGTTTCTTTCATATTCATTCCTTTAGGGCAGATGAGATATTTTCCTTCACTATTTAACAGTAGGGGACATATTCAGTGTATGCCAGCAAAGTTTAATGAAATCAATGAAGTAGCACTGATTTGGAGTAATTGAGTCTCCGACCATGTGTTCTAATGCCAAAGAATCTTGGTATTTCTAAGAGCTTATATTCCTTTCCTTTCTGGGAAGGGGGGGATGGGGAAGGGGGGCTTTGAGGGAGTTGGGAATTAAAGTCCATTTGCTTTGTGAAATGGGGTTCTATCTAAGGTAGCAGAGACAAGAAAACACCTGCACAGACATTTTAAAATCCTGACATTTTCTGTCTGCCTTTTTAATTGAAGTGTATTTTGTCTTGATGTGCCAGCCAAATTTCCACTCTTTACATTCCTGTACGGGCTGTTCTCACCACTCTGAAATGAGAATGTAGCTAGTGTTTGGACATCCTGTGAATTGGTTTTGATCTGAATGACTACTAGATGCAAACATCAGAAAGGCCTCTGGGCCATGTAACCTGAACCATGTGGGCACTAGAGTTGGGTGCACAGTGCAGCCAAGTGCTATTCATTTACATGTGCTAAGGGGAATTTTTACAAGCTTGTTAGTGAGTAATTGAAATCTGGGGCTAATGTCACTGTGTCTAAATTTTCTTTACTCCACTGAGAAGGAACAGTAGAGCAGTTAAGAACTGATTTTGCCACTTTTTAGCCAAATAATAACAGCTGACAGAAAAGAGTATAGTAGAAGGAACAGATAGAGAATACTTTCTGAGATCTGCTAATATTATGTAGAGTGTAACCACTCTGATTTGATAGGCACACATGAAATGCTCATCATGTAACATTTTGAATGGCTTTTGCACATTGCAGATTGGGTAGAGCAAATTCGTTTTGTTTTGTTCCTTGCACCAGTTTGATTCTGAACAAAGTGCTCTTCAGCTATTAAAATGGATGAGCTAAGTCTCTTGTCCACGGAAGGCAAGCTCTAGGAGACTTCTCCTAGAAGGGTTTAGATGCTGATGATTGTATTTGGAGGCAGATCTAATCCATCAGAGTCTATCTTCAAACTCACAAAAACCAATCAGCCTTTACTTTGAAAGCAAGTTTTACACCACATACCTCAGAAGCACAGAAATCGTCAGCTGGCAAAGGAGGAAACAGATGCAAAAAGGTGACACCTCAAGTTTCAAGAGCAGGTGCTTACCTCAAGGTTGTCAACAGGTTTGTCTCCCAGAAAGTAAGAGCTATTTGGGATGACACTGTGGAAGAAGAATGCATTGCATCTTGGTATGCATTTCCCAAGAGATTCAGTCCTCTAACGTTAGTGTTCTGCATAAAATATGTAGAAAGTGGACACTACTCCGTTTATTAATGCAAGCCAGCAACTAAATTCAGAAATACAGATGCTTGGTTTTGGATTTCAAATGTATTTGACAGGAGAACAGCAATCGTTCTAGATACCAAAGAACCAAACAAATACAAGCTTAAGAGACTGGATGAAGACTGAGGACTGCATCTTCAGCCTTAGACAAGTTCCTCTTACGTCCTTTTGCAGAGCTTGACTCTAGTAACAAAGGTAAGATCACTAATAAATTACTTAAGATTCAGGTCCCATACACAAGTCTTCCAAATCCTTTTCTCTTTCCCATTTTTCCCCACATCTAATGTCCGTGTTCTCATCATTCATCATCAGCACTCTCAGCTCTTTTGTTCTTACATACAAATATTGCAAGTATGCCATTAAAAAAGAATTATTGTTAGTATTGCTGTTGTTGTTGTTATTCAGATGATTTATGACACTGGTTTTGTTCAAGTCAAGCTTCAAATCTGCTTAAGATTTACCATAATTAACCAAGAGCAGGGAATGAGCACCTGAGCATGATTTGAGAAGTATACATATTGCTGAAGCATGGTAGGAATCCAAAGAATATTGGCGTATCCTACAGAAACCAGTGGTGTCACAATTGTGCACATATATGGAAAACTACACTGTAGGAGTTTTAGCAATGCCAGACACAAATCTTCTTAACTAGACAAGTGGATTCTTGTGTTTCATTAAGGTCAATGTACACCTTTAAACACATTTGCTTAAAGCTACTGGAAAGAACAAGCCAGATATAATATTTTGCCAGCTCTCTGAAAAAGCCAGAATGCTCAGAAGCCATATTTTTAAGCCTATGCAAAACTATCATAACTGTCATTACTGCTATAAGGCAGAAGTAATGAAGTGGGGGTGAACAGGATTTCATGTACCTTTGGTAAGCCAAATGTTAAACACATTATTAGAATGACTCAATAATTACAATACAAAACAAGCAAACAAACAAAAAAACCAACCCAAAGAAACAGTCTTACTTCTGCTACACAGCCACGATGTTTGTGTGTACTTTTCTCCTACGGATGCACTGATGTCAGACCACAATTCTGAAAAAACAAATAAATCTTGCTTTTCTATATTCTCCATTTTGCATTTTCTACAAATCGTGTTGCCTTCCCTCCTCCCCTCACCTCCTTAATTAAGGAAGGTTAGAAGAGATGCTCCTTCTTCCAGAGAGCGCTCAATCCTGCGCCATTCACTGCTAGCACAATTTAGGTTCTGCTCATCAGTCTTAAACTAACTTAACTAATACCGACCTTACCGCAGTAGCTGCAACATTTACCAAGTCTCAAACGTTTGCAAACACTTTTAGGATTAATTTCCACCAGTTTTCCCAGAGGCCACGTGTATATAGCAGACGTGTAAGCACATGCAAATCAAGGTCTCCTCGTTAGCTGGTTGCTGCCTGACTGCTGTGCACAGAACACTTCTCCAGGCAAGCCATTCTCCTGCCACCCAACACTTCTGCCCACAGTGCAGTTCGGGCAGATGCTTCAGCCTCTCCCAGTATATCCACAGCAGGTCCCTTACACCAGACACTTCTTCCTCTGGGGAAAGCAGTTGGTAACTACTGTGCACCTGAGAGGCTGTTGATGAGACCGTGGTTCCATCACGAACAGACTGAGACGGAGTTACCTACCCTTTTCTGCCGTTACTTGCTGAAATGAGGAGTTGGGAAAAGATCAGCCAGGTCCTCAGTTCTCTCTACAATTTTTGCATTATAGTCATCATTCCAAGCTTCTTACATTATGGAATCTGAAGACTTTTTCTCTATGAGCAGAAATACCCTCCTAGGAATTCGGAAATTAAGTTCTGGGAATTTTATTGGCAAATTCTTTACAAGTAATTTATGTTTAACGTTTGCATACACTATTTGCTGTAGCTGTTTGCTAAGAAAATATTTATTAGGATTGGAAGTTTAACATAATAAACACTTAACATTCACCGGACTTCAAACATAGATATAAAATACCTTACAAAATTTTTTATGGAATTACACAAAGCAAATGCACAGGGTTTGTCTGTTTCTACACTGAATTAATCCCAAGCCAAAACCAAAAAATAACCCCCAAAAGATCAAAAAAAAAGGCATGATAAACTGCATTTTTGTCATTGTTGCACTGCTATGTAATAAGCCCTTTTTACAAACATTTACTCAATGTTAAAAAAATCAATTAAAAATGTATTCTATCTAACAGAACTATTGGATTAACAGCTGACTTTTAACTGACTTTACATCATGAAATTCTATTAATAGAGGTACCTTAGTCACTTAGTTTAAAATATGGAGAGTAGAGATAGAAAAAAATTAACCTTTAGTAGTCTTTAATATAAAATGCACTAAATTTTCCAAAATAAGATTACGACACACTAGTGCCAATTTATGCTGACAAAAGCTGATATCAGCATCTTTCTAACTAAAATTCATTTCACAAAACCATTATATATTACATGAATATTCAAGTAAACTATTTAAAAGACTTAAAATGCAAAAACTGAATGATACAGTGTTTAAGAGAGATGGTTAATTTGGGAATGCTGTCATGTCCAACTATATATATTTATAGATATATTTTTTCTTTTTTTTTAAGACCATCATGATACTACCTGATACTGCAAGAAATCTCTGTCATTAACATTTGATATTTTTAAATGCATAACTTCAAGAAAATTATAAGGATTTAACAGATTACTGCTTCTATGTACTGTGTGACACTGGATCACCTGACTGGCTTCCCTTAGTAAAGTGCTGAGTAACAGCCAAATCACATCAGATTTAAATAGATTTAAATGGAGATGATGGTGCTCAGTGTCTCAGTGTCTTACAAAAAAAAGATCACCATTAAACTGCTATAAGCAAACAATAAAATAAAACAAAAAAACAAGTTCAGCTGAGTAGCGCATGTGTTCACCAGTGTCAAATCTCTAAAAAAACCCTGAACGACTAACAACATATTTCTTGCAGGCTGCATTCTTTATCTCCATCAGCTGCAAGGACATTAAAAAATTTTATTAATGATTCAAACACTGGACACCTTCTCTGGTTGAAGGTGAGTTGCTCACTAGTTTTGGTCAAGTGGCTTTTGGGAAACTTTCAGAGCAAAATAACCCAGCAACAGGAAATTGGAATGGAAAATGCCAACCATGCACAGTTACATTACTGCAGGAATTGAGTAACACATGCAAGACAAAGAAAAAGTCAGAACATACCAAAGTAGCAATGGTTAAGAAGTTAGTAAAGTTTTCACAGTGTTTCATACAGCCTTTTACTTTAACACAAGTGCATCACTTACCACCACTACTGCTCAGACATTTTAAAACATCTCTTGGCCATGCAGATCATTTTGAGAAGAAAACAGCAAATTACACGTCTTAGGCATTTTTAGACATTAAGTACAGCTTATAATTTTATTTTTATATTCAGTCTTATCAAACAGATGTTTTCAAGTTATATTCATTTTAAGTGTTGGGCTTTAACATTCCTTCCAATTTTGTTGGATCTTGAGCGCTAAATGCCCAAAGAACTGGCCAAATATACAAAGCTAAGCTTTGTTCAAATAGCCAAGTTATTACATGAACAGAAGGTATAGGGAATTTCTTGTTGGCACTCCTAAATTTCTTCTTTCCTAACCTTGAGATGATCCTAACCTTGAGATGGTTTTATTCAGTTGTTCACATACATCTTTGCCTCCTGGAAACATTACTCTACTTGGGTGATTCATGAAGAAGTAAAACTAGACTCAAGAACACCACTGACTTTTTTTTTTCTGTGTCCAAAGAAGAAAATACACATTTTTTCCCCATTTGGCAAATTCTATTTGACGCCACATCACCACCACTCAACATTAACTCATACAACAGAGACTTACTCCACTGTCAGACACAGCAGGGGAAAAATGTCCAGAGGATAAATGAGAGGCTCTTTATCAGATATAATTGCTTGCTCATAAGGAGAGAATCCAGCTTCCCCTTTGCTATTCTTTCATAAATTAATAATTTGTTAAAATCATAGTCACAAGAATTTCAGCTATTACACAAAATTCAAGTTTAAAAAAAAACAAACAAGAATAAATTAGTTACAGCCTTGTAAACAATTGCTCATTTATGTAACATACTTGGGGAAAAAAAATTCCTCTATATAATAAATCAGACAGTACAAGGCACACATCACACTTAAGAATTCAAAGTGATAAAACCAGCAGATGCCTTCATCTCCTTTGTTCGCTGGTGTAATTGTGCTATAGACACTGTAAAAATATGTAGATTTTTGTTTACATTACAGTCATTTGAAAATATTTCATGACTGTGCTTTTTCTGGCAAAATATTTGTGCTATTTTACAGTACAGTATGATTTGAAGCTCTTGGAATGAATCTTCTCAAATGTTCTCTACAAAGCTGCCAGGGAAAAGGCCAGTCTTTCCATTTCGTTGCAGAGTGCCTTTGAACCAGCCATCCTCACGTTTTTTGTGCACAAAAACAATGTCACCTTCCTTAAGTTCAAGTTCTGCTTCGCTCTGAGGAGGATAGGATACCACGACCCTGTACCTGTGTAATTAGAAAAAAAACCACCTCCATTTAGGTTCTTTTTATTTGCCCCTTCCCTCCCACACCTTTTTTTTAACCCAATACTTAAAAAAATATTTCTGTGCCTGTTGAAGCTTATGAACACAGGAAACTGTCTAGAACTGTTTGCTGAGTATGTAACAACTTAAAAGTATGTCTTGAACAGATAATAACAATAGCAACATAATAAATTTAAGGCAAATTCATGCATCTCCTATGATTTTTTTTTTACCAGATCCCTGTAAAAATACAGACAATGGTTAAATAACACGAGAAGATTGTACACTTTTTTTCACTATAAATTTGCAGACTCTTTCAGTCAGTGTGATTCAACAAGAATCAAAGCTTTCACAGCAGTAGGTAGGCATAATTGTACAAGCGTATGTTTAATTTCATACTATTCCAGTGATGGCTCTTAAGGAAAGGCAAAAAATAAAAGGAAGAAACCAACAAAACCTATTAATTTGATTTGCTGTTTTAAATTATTTTCATTTTCCTTAGAAACTCTTCAAGATAGAACATATTCCATCTTATTTGGACACAGCTGCACAACTTGTGTACTACTATGTTAAAAACTATATTCAACTCAAAAATTTTTTTAAGCACCTGACACAAAGAAAAGTGTATTTTCTGAGTCTCTCCCAGTAAAATCACTTTTCAAATATGAGTGCATTAAAAAGAGGCTACACTCTTCTCTCTCTGTTTTTAAACATGCATAACACCACTCAATCTCTTCTACCATAGCTTCAGTTCACATCAACCTAAAATTCTATTACTTCATAGATTAAGATAACTATTACCTTAATAAGCTTAAAATAATTTATTAGTTTAATAGATTAAAATAAATTAACAATCTGATGAAAAGACAAAATAACAGGATATAGTCTAGTAAAGGATGGAATGCCAATTATAGCTCAATACACACATAATAAAACAAGTTAATTCTGTAATATTGAAGCAGACAAAGATCCTGTGTTATAGTAGAATGTTTTGCTTAAGAACATATGAAACAAAAATTAAGTCTGTCCATACAGGTAAAAGTATTCAGAAAAGAGTAGCCACATTTTGTAAATAATTAAAGTCTCTTAGGAAATCTAAGTATAGCAGAACATATTTGGACTTAATTAGTTGTCAAATGTTATTTATTAGTGACATATAAGCCATGACTTTGTCTCAGTTATGGCAACCTCAGATTTCAGAGCACGGAAATTATTAGATTCATGCTTCATAAAAGGTAACAAGCCAATTACAAGATTTATTAGTGTGCAGCTCCAGAATGCTCTGCATCCAACCTAGGCCGCACTAACTTCTGCTGTGGGCAACTTAGGTTTAATGCTGACTTAGGAAATAAGAACCATATATTTTTAATAGACTGTAAGTTAAATTGAGACTGTAAACTGCTTGAGTTAGAACAATAGCCTTTACTCAGGCAGGACAAGAACGAGAGAGTGAAGGATAAAGAACTGCAATAAAACTATGAGGAACTTCTACTGTTGTTAACAAGCAGGTTGCTCCCAGGCTGAAAATTAACCAGCACACTACACAGCCCGTTGAAAAAATGAGTTTCAAGAAAGAATACCTGCCTGCCTCACCTTGCACTCTAACACTGCCCTGTAAACGTTTGACTTGAAATATGCTTGTTTTCAGTTTCTAATTCTGTCTGTCAGTAACCTCAATGCTCCCCTGAATTGACAGACAAGTCTGTTCTCTGCTGCTGCTTGCTCCCATCTTCTCTTTGCCTTCCCTAGAGGATCACAAGCTAGCACTGAAACAGCTAGCTCCTGAGATTTCCATACAGTGCCCAACAACCTCAGCAGTCATTTGGTACTTCTTGTTAAATTTTAGCTTCCTAACGATCTTGAAATCTAGTGTCTAAAATAGAGCACAACACCCCTGGTTTTAAAGTGCTATTTTACTGTATTTTTCAATTTTTAATGAGAAGAAACCCATCAGGCTTTGCACCTGTAGATCACATCTCCTTCTTCAAATTTTCTGCCACATTTTCCAAATCCTATTTGCCCAAAGAGAGGTGATCAGACCCAGACCCATCACACATTCACACAGCTGTCTATCCAGATCACACTGGATTAGCTGTAGAACAAAAACTATTTTTCCATTACTTATTTCATCATCTAAAACATATTGCCGAAACTACCAATTTCATGCAGAATAAAAAGCTTATACTTCAGCTCAAAAGTTCATTGCAAGGTCCCTGAAGAAAAATAATCATATTTACTAAGCATGACCTGTGTTTTGGAAAAACATGTTCATTCCCACATGTTTGAATCTTCCAAAACACTTCCTTGTTTGTCTCCCTCTTCAGTATTTGCAAATGTTTTCAATGGCTGAAGGTCAAATTCGTAGAGCTTTTATGGTCACTTAATATTTTACATGCACCTAACCTGTACAACTACGAGGTTCTTACTTTCTTTTATTTTTATTTGACTGCCTTATAACATTTTTCATTAATTTTCCAAATATTATCCCAATTATTTTTAATCAGCTAGTGACAAAATGCTAGTATTATAAAAATAAAAGTACTTTAGCTTCTCAGAAGTAGCCAATATATTTGCCACCGGTTGTTTGCTGATATTCTTAATGTGTCTGGCTATATCCTGGCTATATGCTGTGCTTGTGTTTTCTATTTGTGAATTTTATTAATTTTGAAGAGGGTGATGGTCTGCCTTCACATTTCTCCATTCTACTTTTCATTTTTAATATTAGCATTTCTCACACTTTTCAGTAACATGGAAAAGACTATATCTTTCATGTCCTTCTCCATTTCTTTGTTGCTTCTGTTTCTCTGGACACAAAACACTGCTTTTATTCCTACCTAGTTGTGGTTGATTTTTGGACAATTATTTGTGGTTTTCCTGATCAACAAGTGGACAATAATACTTTCTCACGTGCAGAAAATTTTAGCTGAGAAAAACACAAAGTTGGAATTACTACCATTACACAAGTTAAACTCATAATTATTACTCAACTTCTTGATTTAGCTTTTTCTTCTTGCACTTAGAATTTTTACTTTCCAGCTCAAGTGTGCCCTGCTGTTGTGCAGATCTTGTGTCTTCTGAGTGAGTGCCTTGACTCCTACAGATCACCAACGCCCATGGAGGGCAGATCGATTCTCAGCATTTAATTAACAGCATTAAATGGTGCCAGATGTGGTAAGGCTTGCTGCCCTATAAAGCCACTGGCCTGCTCACTGAGAGCAGATGTTACACCAGTCATTTTGCGGTGGATGAAATTACTTAGGGTCACTTTAATCACAGAACAAAATTATTGCTTTTCTTTCACTGTAACTGGGTGAAAGATTCATTTTATAATTTAGGATATGCAGTGATGTGTATTTAGGTTCAACTTCAAGTCTCTAACACCATTGTAGAGTGCTGGGTAGTTTATTATTACAATGGTGTCTATTTACTGTAAAATTTAAGGCTATTTAAGCAACATTTCCCTCTAAAAGAGAAAGCTCATGAAAAGAGCTTGACATTTTCTTTTATCTTTTATGGAAAAAGTAAACTCCTCAGATAATCAAATTCCTGTATATTCATAGCATAGCATGTCTCACTCTGGGAGCTGCAGGGATCTGTGTCTATCTTTGTAAAGACAAGACAGTGATCCTTGGCCTTGTCAGCACTGCATCAATACAAGAAATCACCCCAGGACAACCTGTGTACTGGCTGGAGAATCAGAAGAAATGACTGAGCCCCACTACAGAGTCTCAGGTGACTGCAATTCTCCAAACTGGAATTTTCCAGTAAGATTGTAATCTGTGATTGGAATTGTGAGATGTAAGAGCAGAATAATCCTAGCAGGAGATTTCTCTGTTCTTCAGCTTTGTTGAGCTCATGCTCATGAATATTTCCCTCCTCAACTCAAATTTTCACTGAAGATGCCATATGATTCTTACCCACCACATCTTCCAGACTGCTGAAGGGTAATCAATGCTTATAAATTACTTTGAAGATATTGAGTACAATGTAAATTTTAAGTATTATTAACTATCACATTTTAAGAAATTCCGCTAAAGGAAACATGCAAGGGCACATCAGCAGGAAAAGAAAATTAACCCTGTCCTGAAAAGGACAAAGGGAACCCAGATGAAATTCTGTCTAAATACACTGACAAAAATGTAACAATTCTGCATGACTACCACTGAGAATTAGCTTGTAGCAATGCTTCTTCAGTAGCAATTATCACTTAAATAATAGTAAGGATAGAGAGAATGTTTGAGTATGTTATTACTAGATCAATAAAAACATACAGCATCATTTTCTGTAAGTAGTTCTGAGAAAAAAAATTTTCATCATGGAAGTGAAAAAACTACTTTTTCTGATGATCAAAAGAGATGTGATGATAGAAAGTGCCACTGATATGCACTGGTTATGCCAGAATGAATTTAATATTATTTTCACATTCAAAGCATAAAAACATATTAATGTGCCAAACAGACTTATGATAATGTGAAAATGAATGATGTTATTCTTAAAGAAGAGTTTCAGGTTTTATTTTCCATGCCTAAGTGTAAATCTACTTCACAAATTCAGTATGAAATAGAAATCTCCTGCAATGAAATTGCATAGAAACAGAAATAACTTTTTAAAAAATATTAAAGGTATGACAGAAGTGAACTAAAAGACAAGTAGAAAGTTATATACTGTCTGGATTTTAATATATAGGTATGCTTAAGATCAGGGGACCACTCTGGAAGTACCACAGGATGCCCACAGATCATGAGTTAATAGTATCAGAACAAAGTCTACAATAGTCAGCTTGAATCAGTTCAGTCGTACAGCTGTTAACATTGTAACTCTACTATTTTTTCCTCTGCACACCACACAATCCTGTAGGTGCTGCAAAACAAATCCTATGACACTCTTCATACTGCTTGTCTGCTACCAGGAAGAATAAAAGATACAGTAGTTAGAAAACTGCCACTTCCTTCATATTCTACTGAGGACTCAAAACTTGAAAAACTATAGGTGGACACAAAAGTGACAGAACATTTAAGCAACTGCCTGTCAGTCTGAGAGTCCAGACAACTGCATGTTTTTCAGACTCACTTGCCAGAGCACAGAGGCTGCCCTGGAGCCTGCTACGTGCATGCACAGCCACGGGGCATTCAGGCAGTAAGAAGTATCTTTGCAAAAGCTCAAGAAATCAACTATTAAGAAGCCTACACATAGATAGATAAAGGTCTCATTCACCATGTGTTTACGTTGACAGTTATACACTGCTAATAATCTTAAAGGACTAACCTGGTACTCATAAATGCAAGAATTTAATGTGCTTCTGTTTCGAAAAATAGGAGGCCTATTTTGTCTACCTCAGTTCTCCTATCAAACCTGTGATCATCATATTTGAGTATCTATTCATTCAAAAACTTTAGAGTAACATGAAAAGTAAACAAATATAAACATGAGTATTGGTTGATAAGTAAATAAAGAATTGTTAAAAAATAAGTTTCATCTTGCTATAAAATCTCGGCATTCTGAAGCAGTTCTAATATACACAGTAAGTGTGAGAGAATGGATTTTTTCTTGGTTTGCCCAAGTCTAGCTGTGTAGGATAATTTACCTTTCACACACAAGAGGCCTGGATTCATTGAGGACTGGCCCCAGCGATGAGCAAGGCTGCCGAGGTGGCGGTGCTATGGGAATAGAGGAATCCAGGGAACTGGTTTTCCGATGCAGCGTCTCCTGTGCCAGCCCAGAGGCCTCGCCGTCGGTGGGGCAGGACCCAGGTTTGCTGTGAGTGCCAGCTGACGGAAGCTCTGGCCCCACTGCACCTTGCAGGGCCAACTCTGCCGCAGCCTGCTCAGCCTCCAGCGTAGGTGATGCTGGAGGGGACAGTCGAGGCTTGCGCTTAGTGGATGCTCCAGAAAGTAGTTTCAGCAAACCTTTCTTTTCTTTCTGTAAACCAAAAGCAGTGCCTCATTTTAGAACAAAACTCTCCCATAAAGAGTTGAACACTTCCTTCTGATAGATGACATCATGCTCACAGAGGCCTCAATAAATTATGAGGACATACTCGACATTAGAGAGAGAATGATGAAAATCATAAAAGAAAAAGAAAATTATTAACATTCTAAAGAGAAAAACAGCAAGCAATTTAGATCATAAACTGGCTAAGCCATTTCACTTTGTTAGGTTAAGGCTTAACTTAAAATGAAATGCTCTGTTCCAAAAGGTTGTCTACAAAAGGTGTGAGGAGTTAAGATTCTCACAACAGGAATCTATGAAGTAAAACATTTCATTAACGTGGACGTTTCTAGGAAGACAAAGAGTCACTTCAAACCAAGCAGGGAGAAAAGTCTGCTCTGGAAGCTGCTGTTTCTTAAGGTAAGTTTCTTTTATTTATCCTCCCTCAGTAATGGAAGACCTTAATGATTTAACAAAAATTTGCCCCGAAGGGAATGCATTGTGTTTTGCTGCTCTGCTAAAGGGTAGGATTGTAAACATTCTTTTTGCTTGTCCAGACAAGAATCTCTGAAGACTATTACCTACCCTGAAGAGAATTATTTAAGTAGCTTTTGTGTTTCTTGTCTTTTTTTTTTTAAGGGGTGTGGCAGTGATCTTCTTACCAACCCTTTGATTGAGTGAATTTAGTGCTTATGAGAGGTGCCAGATTGTAAGCCCTGGAGACAAAAATAATATTTAACCATAGACAGAGAAAAGCATGAGCAATGTGAGATTTTTTTGATAGCCTGGGATGTAGTGGAATTAGTGAATAAAAAATCTTCACTCCTTTTTCCAAGTCTCCAATAACTTAGAGCCATTTCAGCAAAAATCTGCTGTCTAGCAAATGTCAAAAATAAAGAGAAACTCAGAGAAATTAAAACAATCCACATGTATTAGCATCATTCACCTTAAACTACAAATAAGTTTTCTCTAAGGGCACCTCAGTCTGATTTGGCTAAAGTAATTTTAAAATAAATTTCTAGGCACATCTATTCAACAATAATCAACAAAAATAACTTAAAAGTGGCTGACTTTAGTGTAGGGTTTAAGATTAAAATCTTCATAAATTCACTAAGGAGTACATCTGGCTGAAAAGTAGTAAGGTAAAGTCTAAAACATTTGAGACGTAAAGATAGTTGTAACAAGCAGAAAAGAATTTTATAACTACACCACAAGTGTAAAACAAAATCAGTTACAAAGCTGGAAGAATTTTTCTGACAACAATATAACATAATCACATGGCTTGGTGAACAGTGAGAATGAGCCTACACACATAGGAAATATTTCAAATAGAAGGATGGAAAGCAGAATCACTACAGACTCTACCGTCCTACATTTAAAAAAGATGGTTATGTGCATTCTTTCTTTGTCCAATAAACATTGCTGGTAACGTGTTTTTCATAATATCTCGGTATGCCTGCTTAATAAAAAAGGTAACCTAAAAGAATTCTGATTTTCATTTTATTTTATTAGACTGAAATTTTTACATTCCTACAAATTCATGTGGTTTTCTTAGGTTGTGCTGTTAAATCTCTTAAAAGATTGTATGATGAAAATAGGAGAATTCAAGGGAATGATTTTATTCTCTACCCACCTTGCCATCCTTGTCTGTTTTACTGACAGCAGCATTTCCACCAGCTGTTAGAGCACTCTCTGGAGATGCAGGAGCTCCAGGGTGAGTGTTTGCAGTTTTTCCACTGATATCTCCCTCCAAAGATGAAGCAGCAATGTTAGGAGAATTCAAAGAAGCTGCCGTACATGCCAGTGGGATGGTTGAGCGGTTCACATTCACAGCCGTGACATAAGCAGCAGTATTTGGAAGCTGGGGCTGGAGCTGCTGGGAGGCAACAGAGTGGTGGGGAATGATCACAGCTGCAGGAATAAGGCATGTTGGACTTTGTGCTTGTATGGGTGTGACTGCTGCCGTAGGTCTTTCTTGACTATGTGAGGCAACTAGAATAAAAGAATGAAATGTGAGAGTTCATCTTTTCACACGACACAAGACAAAGTGAGGTACAGTCACTGTGTTACAGCTAATCAGTCACACAAAGTGAGGTACAGTCACTGTGTTACAGCTAATCAGTCACACAAAGTGAGGTACATTCACTGTGTTACAGCTAATCAGTCACACAAAGTTTTCTAATTTTCTTCGATTTATATTACTATAATGACATGATACACACCACCAATTTTATCTCACCTGAATAAAGCAGTTGCATATGCTACCCTACTTGCACTCGCATGCAACAGAAGAATAA
Source organism: Callaeas wilsoni (assembly GCA_013398955.1). Taxonomy (NCBI): domain Eukaryota; kingdom Metazoa; phylum Chordata; class Aves; order Passeriformes; family Callaeidae; genus Callaeas; species Callaeas wilsoni. Next base: position 28,116 of record VWPU01004517.1, read on the forward strand.
CAGCACTGCAACTTCTCTGTTGTGGAGAAATCCAAGCTGCTAAGTCGAATGCTCCACATACAGACAGACGCAAAGTGAAGATTACACTTTAGTACCTAAGAGCTAGCTAAATACTGCCTGGAACTTGTTTGCTCCTTTTAATATGATGTGTAATTGTCAGGGCACATAAAGAAAAGTAGGAAGAAACACATCTTATAGAAGCTGCTAAAAATATAATTAGATTGTTTCCCTAAACTATTCATAAAATCCGCGACAGATTTTGCGGGTCTTTCAAACAATAAGTACAGTGGCAATTACTGCTAGGAGTGCTTCCTCTGGAAACACAAGCTGCTGTCTCTTGGGATGTTCAAATATAGACGTGGATTTAATGTCTTGGGGTGATTCTATGACCATACTATATTCCCCATCGCCTGCTTGATTTCTAGTGTCCAAACCTGCACATTTACTCATACCCCTGTGAAGTAAGAGGAACATCTACACTGGAAGCTGGAGAATAGCACAGGGCTGACTATACTAACCTGGGTTGCAGCGCAAAGCTGCAAAGCACAGAGTTTTGCATGAACTAATTTATCCCTTCCCAGAAGTAACACTGCTATTGAAGTCATCACACATGCATGCTTTTAGACTATTTCAACAGCTTGAGCATCTCTGCACCACTGGGTGTTATGAAATGCAGACACCTCAACTGAACAATATGAGGCAAAATGTAGCACCCCAGTGCTGCACAACCTCTGTCCTTCAAATACTTTGAAACTTTCTATCTAAGAAAGGGTCATCCCTCTAGCTTGGTGCACGTAAATCTCAACTGTATCAATTTTTGGTTTTTCAGATACTAATTAGAGTTTCAGATTTGTTAGAAGTGAAATCCTGGAACCAAACCTCCAGCACTTGCTCTCTTCATTCTGCTTTCTACAAATTCCTCTGGTAATTTGGAGCATAATAATTCCTCTGGAGCAACAGTGTATTAGAGAAGATTGACAAAGGTCTCAAATTTGATATAACAATCGTACAGTATTATACCCAATTACAATCTCTGCAATAAGAAACACAAATTCTTTCTTCTTTATTAAAAAAAAAGCACATCACTTATATGCTATGTTTAATTTTTTGATAACCTCTTCTGCTGTAGCCAACCCTTCCTAACTCTGAGTAGCATGAATATTTCAAAAGGAAGATAAGGAGATTGTACCAAGATTTCTTTGTCAAAAAACAATTAATGCTGGCTTTTGTTCATGAGACAATATCAGTTTTCCTTGAAGTAGCTGCTATTCTTCAAGATACATCTACACTCATGCAATTTATGTATGACAAGCATGGAAGAGCTTTCTGGCTTTGTTTTCTTATCGATGATGGAATTCATAGGAAAAATGCTTCAAGTCACCCTATTATCATACAGTTTATCCTTTAATTAAATAGGGAAATAGGTAGAATAGATGTTTTCTTCATGGGTCCTTCCAATGAAAGGGTGCATACTCCCTCAGCAAAGGCGATGTCAAGCAATGTCTCACTAAGATCATTTGAAGAACGGTCCTTGAAGCCCTTAGCTAAACTGAAGCTGGAGCCCTGCACCTATCTGTGAAGCCTCACCCAAAGAATAACACTCAGCAAATGTGCTAGGAAAGCTAAAGAGCATCATGTGTCAGATGTTTACTACAAAGTTCTCGGTAACATTTGAGTATCAAGCAGCCGTTATTGCTTCAGTGCTCAGGTCCTTATAAGGGACAGATCTGTATTTGTGAATAACAGCACACCTTTGCATAATCCAATGTTAAGTCCTCTGTGATGACAGTCCAGTCCCTTTGAATTTTTCATTTTGGACCTGAAAAGTTGGTGGGAAGTGTGTTGTCACATTTGTCAGCTGAATGGAAGTGTAAAAGCTTATTCATCTTGACAACAGTGCAGAGATGCAGGGACAGAAAGGTCTCTGGAGCCCACAGGAGCTTTCTCCTTAGTGCTGTGACTGGCAAGCTCCTAGGCAGCTCAAAAGAAGGATTTAGAGTAGAAACCACCTGTGCCTAAGAGGCAGGAAAGTACAGATGCTTTGCTTAGTTTCTCTTACCAGTTGCCAGCAGCATCTGGTTATTTTTATTTAAAGGCAAAGAATAAAGTCGTTACAGAGGACTAACACACCTGTTCCAGCTTCAGATCAGACTGGAAGAAGATGGAGCCAATTAAGGAAATAAAACATCTAAAGACATATGTACATATCCTACCTTCAAAAGCAAACCTGGTGCTGACATCTGAACATGCACAGGGTGTTTTAGGAGATGCATGATTCTGAAAAGTGGGCTAATCCATGGATCTTGAGACTGTAAGAAATAACCCTTCTTAAGGGGATAACAGAGCATACAGTTATAATTTTTTGCTTTCTCTTCTGCTCTGCCAATAAGAATCCTGTGATTAAAAAAAACCCCCTTTTGTCATGACTCTCAGTCAGGAGATCACAGACCCTAAATTCAAGGCTGAAAGAGGGAACGTTGGCATAGTCTGAAATGGGAGCTTTTCTTTTTTCTTTTTCTTTTGAGGCCCTTGAAGCAACTGGAACAGATTCGGCTCCAGTTGTGTGGTATTTTCTTAGCCTGGCAAATCCACAGAGGAGTGCATGGATTTGGTAAACAAAAACTCTTGAAAACACCACTATCAATCTTTTTGGATCTGCATTTAAATAACAAGAAGCCATGTTTCACTATGATGTAGCCTGCCCCAGACAGTAAATGCAGAGTTACACCCTTCAGAAATACAAAATTTTGTTACACAGATCGTATGGATCTTGAAGCCAGTATAGCCTTAGTGATTCAGAGTCAAAGCTGAAAGAAGTTACAGTCAAGGTTAGAGAACAAACTGGAATGCCAGGACCAACCCTGAACCAGAGACCTGAAAAGGAATGAACACTAAAGGTATTCAAAGATGTTAGAAGATAATTTAAAAGTGAATGCTAAATTAGAGCAATCTGTAGCTCTTATGCAGTTAACACACAAAAAATAACCTATGACTCAGATGTTCTTATCATTTTTATTACTATATGAATTGCATATGAGTGGGGAAGCTCAAAGAATGTCCCCATCCCAGATACTGCTGGAACAACGAAAAAAATAAAAATTCCACCTGAAGTACTTGCATATAAATTCCCAGTAGTGGGAGTATGTACGTACACACAATTGCTTAGAGGAGAATAATAAAAGATTCAACAACTCAAAAGGATATATTGTCATTTCAGAAAACATTCAACTCCAACAATGACATTAAAAAAAGCTTTAAAAAAATCTCAACACATACTTACATAGATCCTCACTCCAGCCACTTGTCAAGATGGACTCTACAGTTTGTCTACCACACATAACAAATTTAAGGGCTTTTTTTTTTTACCTGTTCTAACTGCATTTCGAGCCTGGTTGACTGTCATTTGTCCTGTCACGTGCATGAGGACCTTGGTTTGCGGACTGGTTTGGATATGTGCTGCAGAAACCACTGCCGTGGGTACTGTGCTGGAGTTCACGGCCACACCATTCCCCTGGAGCTTCTGGGATGTTCCACTAGCAGTGGAAGGGCTGACCATAGTTACCACTCGTCCTGTTTGGCCAGCAGTAGACATGGGAACTTTTGTTTGTGATGCACTTGTCACCGTCCTGCCAAAATTAAAAGCAAGCAACAAAACACAACTGAAAAAAATTAGCTAGTTACTAAAACCCACAGGTCTTCTATTATGCAATTTTAGCATCTAATACAATAAGAGAATAATTTTGATTTGAAACTAGGTAAACTATTTAGACTCTTGTATAACACTGCACCTGGTAACTGGAGCCACGTAATTTCCAGGAAAAACACCGATCTTGCTTGTATGCATGGAAGTTCCCTTGAACCAGCCATCTTGGCAGCGTTCAAACACTAGGAACATTTCTCCTTTCCGCAGTTCCAGCTCATCTTCTTTTCGAGGAGTGTAGGGGTAGATAGCAATATACCTAAAAGACAAGGGATGCAAATGATAAAACTAAAACAGTTGAGAGCATCACTTGTGTTTTCTGGCACAGAGAGGTCAGTCAGAGATGAGAAGGCATCGCAGAAATGGCTGTGATAATCCATCATACCGTTACAATACTATAACAGAAGTTATGATAATATTAAGGAGAAACAATGACAATTAGGGATATCCTCTGAACTGCACTTTACTGGAATGCAAAATACTTGTAATAGGACTGTCCCATTTTGTTAATGAAGTTAGTGATCTTAATTAAGGAGGTGTCTATCAACTACACATCCCAGCATATCCCACTTTTCTCTCCCTACACCTGCTTCTCATATCTCTTACACCTTGTGACACATCAATTTCTTTTTTATTTGGAGAGCTGGGAGAACGGAGAAGTTCTGTTAGCTGGGAGTGAAAAATCAGTATCAGAACTACCTTTCAAACTGCAAAACTGGAAGCTCCTGTGCAAACTTCAGTGCAAAAGAAAAAGATGTGTTACTAGAAATTGAAGTCTATGGGTAAGGTGGCTAGCGGCTAACTTGCTTGTAAAGTTTACTTCCTTTTATGTTTTCTAAGCAACACTAAAGCATAATACAGTGCATTTGAAATCATATTGAGAGTTCAGAAAGATCTGCATTTTTTCTTTTACCAAAAAAAAATCTTAGGAAAAAAAGTTTAAAAAAAAAGCTGAAGCTCCTGCAGTTGCATCTTGGAATGTTCCTAGAGAAATTTTTAAATAGGTTTGTACAGTTCTGTATTATTAGAAAGTGATACTGTTTTAACCATCACAGTGTTCTATTTTCTGCCACATTTGAACCTAAAAAAACCATTTGAACCATATATATAATAATTGACCCAGGCCTATGGAAAACAGCATTCTAATAAATCCCATTTTTTCTAAAATACACTTTTCACAAGAGGCAGCCAATTAAGTAGATGGGTGGACTATCCCCTTTTTTGAAAAAGGATCCACAGTTGCTTGCAATGCTAGTCTTTGCCACTCCCCTTGTAACCTCAAGGGCAAAACAGTGGCTTTAGAAAACATTCTTTCATCAAAATTGTCTCTTGCACACAGTAGCAATAGCATTAACTGCATGCTTCTCCTTTTTGCGTTACATTTTTATTCCTTACTGTCCACCCAAGAAACTTTGCAGTATCTACAAAAATCCTTTAAAGACCATATAGGTACCCAAAGCAAGCAAAAAATACACTTTAAAGTCAACATATGGTACACTGGCAGCAGAAGGCTTCACTGGTACGTGATTTAGCAGTGATCTACAAAGCCACACACTGAAGCTCTATGGGAAGGCTAATTGATCTGCTTTAACTGATGTTCATTAACTTCCCTTTCAGTTAATTTATTCTGAATTTCATTAGTATCCTCATACAGAGCAACCCTTTGAAGATGGAGGATGGGAGTAAATGAGATGGGAACTTGATTAACTGCACTAGGCACAATAATCCATAAGAACCAGTGTTAAAACGCCTGACATCAAGAAACAGCTCAAATCCAGATGCACCTGCTATACAAGAAGGGCACTCTTTTGGAGTGGGAGGAAACCTGGTGGGAAGATAAGAAGAACAGAACAAAAGCAGTCCTTATTCAAACATGTCCCGTTAGATGGTTCAGCATCTCCTGAATTTTACATTTTCTTTTATCATTCTTATTCCCCAAGCTGCACACAAAGAAGTTATCAAAAAGAAAAATGTTGTTAGCAACACATGTTAATATACAAAATATTTTCACCCGAAAGGATGACGCACATTTGCTTGTATTACAAGTGTGAAGACATAACGCTAACTAGCAGCTTTCTGCCTTCATTCCAAATTGCCACCCACTAATTAAGTGCACTGTAGAATCTTCAGTCAAATTTCAATTGCAACTGACACAAGTAGTCTGACAGTAACACGTTTAACAGTCTAAATTAAATACAGCACTTTCTGTGTTTTGGCATAAGTTATTCCATATGAGAATAGCCTTTTCATACCATACATAATGGAAAACAGTGAATAAATTCACTCCAGTGAAATGACACTTTTGAGTTATACGGTATTCAGTGCTAACGCAAGGATTCATTCATCTTCTGCATGATAAATACTTCATATTTTTGAAGTTTGTCCTTTCTATACACAGCAACGGCTGATTATATTTATCTAAGACATAAACAATGCTCAGTATGGAGGCTGTTTGGGGATATCACCTTCCTGCATGCTTTTGTTCTGAGTTGCATGCTTGGCTTTTTGGGAATTCCAGCAGAACAGAGCTAGCTGCCGTGCTATACATACAGGTGAAGTTAGTGATCTCGTTCCATTTTTCTGACTGGTGAAAAGTTTCAATTTTACTTACACACTTGGACGAGTTTGTGGTCGTAAATGTGCCACCTGGTCAGTTGATCCTGATGCAGACCTCTGTATGACACTTGTAGACTGAGGTCCAGAAGTGGCCGATGCAATGATTGCAGCAGACAAGAGAGGTGGTGGCGGCAGTGGGGGATTCATATTCTGATTTTATAAGAACAAAAAAACAGCAACAGATGATCAATATTGTTTGATGAGTTCAATCAGCTGAAAAAAAAAAAAGGCACGATATTCTAAGGAAATGGAAAAAAGCAACTGAGTCCAGTATTGCTTTACCTACTGTTATAATACAACTTGGAGAGTTAGTTTTGTCTCTATTTCTCTTTTTTTCAGTTTAAAATCTTGACGTTTTGGCAGCTAATTAAGCAAATGACAAGCAATTTCTCAGCACACGAAAAATGGAAAGCACTGTTTCTAGTTATAACATGTTTAGGAGAGGGCTCAACAAAAATTCAGAAGCCTCCCAGGAGGTAGATTTTGCATCCTGCTGTTGACTGTACTTCATAACATGACTGTTTTTGTAACCTGAAGCTGAAACATAATATGCAATTCAGCTGCAGTGCACCCAAAACCACCCTTTCTGGGGGAAATTTTCTTTTGATGTATGAGTTACAAAAGCAAGCACAATATGAGACCATAGTCACTGAGCTATTGTTACCTCTTTCTCCTATTCTTCTAGTTTAAAGAGTTAGCTTTTGAAATTCAGTATTATCAAGACTGGTAATCTTTAACAAATACGCCAGTAAAAAGGCACCACAGATCGTAATGGGGGTCCTGCCTACGGACTTCTGTGCCTTTTGAGAATCAATGGAGCAATTGTTACCTTCTGCTCTGTAAAGCCTCAGACAATTCTTTAGGACCTTGTGTACTGACACCCCTGGGAAAAGGCACTCACAAAAGGAGAGCTTTTCCTTCCCCCTTTCCAAAAATAACTATTTGTGTTACAATACATACAAAAAGAGTAATAAAAAACCTCCAACCTTTGCAAATGTGAAACTGAATTAATTTCAAACATAATCGTCCTAAAACCCACAGAACTAGAATGCTAATTAACAAAATATCCTGAAGTAGTGCCTGGCACTTCCAGTACATCAGCATATAAATGTACAGCATTACATTATCAATTTTGAAAATATGTAATTGAAAGTCATTTTAATTCCCCTCAAACACTTCACTTCTAAAGGGTTTTGTCTTTTTTTTTCTGTGTTTCTAAACAAAAACCTATATGGAAACTGAGTTTTAGATTTACGCTATGTGATTATTACTTCGCTGCCTTTGGTGAAAATGTTAATAAAAAGACAGTTCTTTAAATCGGTTTTACACTGCCAAGTCACAGTAAAGAACTGCATAATTAAAGACTCAAATCTAGAGAAAACTGATCAAAACTTACAGTGTTTCAGTAAAAATTGTTACGCTTAGCTATAGTATATCGCACGTTATATCGTGAAATATTCCTATTTTATTTAACGCTTTTTTCTGGTCATACATTAACAAGTTCTTAAGACCAAATGGACATTCTGTATCCAACACTAAACAGACATGACCTGCTGGAGAAACATCATTAAGACCTTTGATACTAATAGTTATTTACAAAAATGGCAATTGCATTTGCTTCATATTCTAGATTCCTACTACCCAACAATTTTTTAAAGTATCTAGATAATTCACACTGAAATACCAACATTTCTCTTTCAGTTGTTTTACAGCTGAAGTTATTTCTCTCTCCCAGTTAGACATTCAACAAATATCTTAGCTGAATCCAAGCTGAATGTGAGCATCTCTAACTTTCATGCAACTGGCACAAACCTGTCAATAGAATATAAATTTAAATCTTTTTTTTAGGCATCTAGATTTTTTATATATGGTAGAACTCCTACATCCACATTAGGAGATGATTAGTTGTAATTCTTTAAAATTAAACCTATTCATGCGCAATATCAAGGTTGTCACATTTCCATACTTCCTGCATCTCTAAAGATGCTGAACATTGCATTTTATTCATTTGAACACATAATACACACTGAAGCTTTAGCTGCAATAAAGGCACCTTCAGAGCTCTATTTTATTCTGCTTTATTCAGGTTCTGCTCCCCTCCCTGTGTCTATCAGTATGGTAATGAGACCAGCAGTGAGCCACAGCCCAATTAAACTCCCAAAGACTTGGCAAGCACCAAGAAATCTAAATAAACTACTTGATAGACTTTAGAATACTAACACTCCACAGCTTGCACTGTTACAACTTGGTAAAATAGACCCAAATGATCTATCCAAGTTTTCAAGAAGTTTTCTGGCATTTAACCATTTTTCTAGCTGTTCAGAAACACACCTACCTCCAGGGCACATGCTAGTTTTGATGGTTCCCATAGTCAACATTCCGTGAAAGAATATATGCAAACCACGTGTGATTCAATAAAGTATGCTCAGCAATAATTAAGAGTATTTTAGGTAGTTGAGGGGGAAAAAATCAAATGTTTCTGCAACTGCTTTTCAGACACCTGGTGTACTTTCAGCATATAAAACAGCAAATAAGTGTTAAATTTTTTTTTAAATTGGAAGATGAAAAATTACATAATTTGATACTTAATGTATGTTACAACTTCAAAAAGTATCTATACTCACGCTCTAGAAACACATGCATATTACTAAACTTAAATATAATTAGGCTGCATTCTCATATCAGTTAATTGAAGATCAGTAATCAGCTCACGCAAAGAATAATAAAAGGCACAGCAGTGGAAGAGAACATTCATTAACAGTCTTCACTCCCACAATGTCTAGGAAAAAATATATGGCTTGCAAAATTCCCTGAGGGTTAACAAATTAAGGCTTATGTTTAACAAAATTCCTAAACTATACGTTATCAAAAACAGGTCTCTCATACAAAACCTCATTGTTTCTTCCAGCTGCTTCCTCTTCACAACAAAAGTTGATTTGAATTTTGGTTGATTAAAATTAGGACAGTTCTTATTAAAACCTCCTGACTTACACTATTGAACTTACACTGGAACTACATAAAAGAGCTAAATGTCATCAGTATATTACATAACCCTCACAGCTTGTGCCTCATTAATAATAATTCAAACTACCTTATATACTTCAACATAAAGGGCAATTTCTCTTTTTGTGCATGTATGAGAGAACAAGACCAGAAAAATTAGGGATTTTTTAATTTTTGAAACCTTCAGCACATAAGTGAATGCACACCATCCAAATACAGACCACCCATTTCTGCTAGTTAAGTTCACACACCAAGACACCATTTCAAAGCCAACATTTCCAATCTGCAGAAGTATGGACATCTAGGTCGACTGCAGTCCAAAACACTTTTCACTTCTCAAGAGATTGTAAAGGCAGACTAAAAGGAAGGTAGGTTATCTCCTGTTGCTACATTGTTTTTCTGCTGCTGCTTTTGAACTAACTTTGCTGTGGTATATTTCGTTTGTTTTTCCCATATCATGGTTCAAATCACATATTTTAAGATTATTATTCAGTAAAATCTATGGCAACTAGATCTCCTCTGTTAGATAACTACCTTATAAATTACATACAAGAATTTCCTTCCAAGTGAATGAATCTTACATAATTGTATCTGCATATTTTCACCCAACAACTACTGAACCTGACATCTGTTATTTATATTTTGCAAAGAACTTTAAATATTCTAAACACATACAAGGTTCAAAAATGCCAGTGGCCAAGATATGCAGATCAATTAATGCCCCCATTAAGGGTAAAGCAGTGCTTGGAACTCCCAAAGAACAATGTAAGAGATAATATCACAGCCAAAAGCCATAGCTGTGAGAAGTCTGTCTCAGTTCATAGCTTCCTCAATTTAAAAGAATCTAAATAAATTATCACAAGTTTTCGGATTGAAATTTAAAATTTGCTTAAATGATACAAGAAGCAGAGAGCATATTTACTTTGTACAATATTGGGTACCAAACAGCATCTACAAAACATTATTATGGGTAAAATAAAATTAATACAATTGGCATTTTGAACCACCAGAGCAAAGTAAAAAACTAAAATGCAATCCTATACATGTACACAGACAAAAGAGTCACAGACTCCCTTGGGCTAGGAATTAATCCAAACTGTCTCAGAGAAACTTGTTAGACAACAAGACAGCTCAAAATATCTCCTGTTGACAGTAAAAATGCCATCTTTCTTACAGGAGATAAGAGAAGACATTAGCTTTTCCTTGCTTTGAGATTCAGGACAGATAAATGTAGCAAAGATCATAAATTCAGAATTACTGTAAAGGAATATATTCTTCTCTTCCTCGCTGATGGGTAATCATGCTCATCCGCTCAGATTTTTTTTTTCTCCCTTAATCTGAGTGTAGCATTATATAAAAGAAGTGTATAAACAGCTTGCTCTCAAAGAACAATTACTTTCAATAGTGTTATGAACACCAAAATGACTGACAGGAAGGAGATCCAACAAACTGCCTTCATGCTAAAGAGAAACTCATCCTGTTCCCATCCAATTTCCTTGTCAATTACTTAGTATTCAGAAATTAAGAAAAAACATAAAGGGAGAAACTTAGAGAAACACAGGAATTTATACTTACAAAAGCAAAAAAATACAAGAGCAAAAGGACTCAAGCCAACCACTTCTGATGTATTAAACATACAATCACAATTGTTCCACAGCTTAAAATTAATGCTCAGAATGTGTCAACACAGATTGTCAGGAAGGGTATTTCCGAAAAGGAAACATCTCGAGAAACAAGAAGATCACTTTCTCTGTGATGTTCAGAGACCTGTCAGAACCATTTTGCACATTTTAAAATGAAAACAAGAGTTTATGAAGCAAGAGGAAAAGTGTAAGTAAAAGATATACCTCACAGTCTGTGACTTTACAACCTGCATCATCATCTAATACCATCTATCGTAAAAGAACACAGGAATGACCTGCCTCTAGCCTGAGCTGCCAGCTTGCATTTTAGTCATGCTGAAAACAAGTCAAGAAGAAATAGAACATTATGTGCAGAAGGCTATTGACTTTTAAAGAGGGTGGCAGAGAATAATCCAGGTTCTCAATGGAAATTATATGCCTAATTGGGAACATAAGCAGGAACATGGCAATCACAAAGAGAAAGTAGCACCCCAAGATACAGGACAATCACATGGCAGGAGCTTCTCTCCATGCTGCATTTAGCACTGCAATTTAATTCCTGTGAATACTCATGCTGAGATCCCCTTTGAACAAGCTTAAGCAACTAAAGCACCCGAGGTGGCTGAATGACTTTGCACCAGCACCAAACTAAAGTATTTTTCCATGTTGGCATCAAATAAAGAACTACCAATTCTTAATAACAAACAGAAGTGTTTTTTACTGAGAGCAAAAAAAAAATGCAGTTTCTGACAGAACTTCTGAAATTATGCATTGAATGCTGTCTGCTCAATCCTGTCCAAAACTTGAGTATCTCATAAATAAATCAATTACTCAATGTTTGCAGCACATGTTAGCTAGACTTGCATTCTCCCTAACAGCACCTAAGATGATTCCGTTTGCTCAGTTCTCACAGGTATTTTCTGAAAGATAGGATGAAAGAAGTATAAAAGACTACATGGATTAGTATATAAGCAGCTAATTGTTTCTAGTGTAAGATGTACACCTCATAGGCAAAAAAAGACCTGAGAGTCCTTCCTGGTGGACACCAACTTGAACAAGAGCCAACAATGTGCACTGGTTGCCCAGAGAGGTTGTGAAATCTCCATCCCTGGAGATATTCAAAAGCTATTTGGACACAGTTCTGGGCAACAGGCTCTAGGTGGCCTTGCTTGAGCATGGGGGTTAGACTAGACAACCTCAAAAGGCCCTTCTAACCTCATCTGCTCTGTGACATTAAAATATGAATCTAAATATAATGAGATTATTAACTGTTTCCAGATTAGCATACATTTAACAGTATGATTACACAGATAATCCATAGATTGAAGGAGTCAACAGTTTAACCACAAAGAGACAAAACATTGCTCAGCTCAATCTGCCTTACTCAGTAAGGCAGGGCAAAAGCACATGGTCCATGTAACTGTCAATAATAAAGCCATCTGTCCGAAGAGCAAAGAATGTGAAATACATTTACTTGGATGAGAGCAATCACTACATCACAAAAGATGATGAAAATTTGTGGCATCGGGGTGGATATTTAGCTGAACATAAACTTTAAGAATCAGGCTGAAAAGGTAAAAGGGTTATACTGTCAATATCTTTTCCAGTGAAAAAGACTGTGCAGTGTCACCACGTGTGTACCATGCCAAAAGGAAGTACTGGAGATAATTCAGAAAACAACAACATCATAATGTAAAGGTCTGAAAACTGTAACTCAAGAGTTCCAAAGAAAGCTGTCAAATGCAACCAAGCCACACCTAAGCATTTTCGTAAACAACAAAAATTGATATTAGAAGAGAAACAATTCTGCCTTTGATTTTGCAGACAAATGTGTAAAATGATGCAAGTGCCAAAAGTTGAAAACAAAACTAGACCTATTTAGCAGCAAAGCTATTCATCATATTTTACTTGGTTCAAAGACTGCAAGGATAGGCACCTAAACAAGATCAAGTCTTGGAGTTTTTTGTTTGGGCTGTTTGTTTGGCTTTTTAAAGTAAGTGAAGACCTATTATTCAACTGTGCCCCACCCCTTAAAAATTAAGTGCACAATTTTAGACTTGAAAGAAGAACTTAATTTCAAGAACTCCTATGATTTAAATAAAACCTCATTAAGTTCCCTTAAAGATCTCTGAAAACTGGTATCCGCAATCTTTATTGCCTTTGAGGTAAGGCTCTGATGAGTACAGTATGATATATGACATTCCAGAGCTTTTCTAACACAAGCATAGGAAATTAAAGAATTCCGGTAGGTTTTGGAAAGAAATCCTTCACTTTTTGAAGAAAATGTCATTTTATTTGCTGAAAGGAAACAGCATTGCAGTGTATTTCTTCCTTTAAAAGATGGTCATTTGCTACATGTTCACCTATTGATCACCAAGAACCTAACTCAAACATGCTAGACATGTTCTTCATCTGCCACAGGTGTATACACAACTGAAATCACCTTATTTAATGAGGAGACAGCAGACTTTTGAAGCTTATTTTAGATAATCTTGAAAATCTTGAGTTAAGTAAGACAGAAATATCTGGCAGCTGTGGTCCCAAGTTGATGGTTTTTTGTAAGAACCTGCTTGCTTCCTCAAAATTTCCCCCCAGCATAATCTCTTTTCTACTCATGCTTAAAAGAGTGTGCTTCTCATGTTTACTATAGAGAAATTACAAAGGAAAGCTGGAGAAATGGATATGCAGGACAACTTGCAAACATTGTAGCAATAGGGCTTTTGCTATAGTTAAGTTCATACCATCCTCTATCACACAGACACAATTCCCATTCAGTATATCAGAACTTGAGGGGAAAAAAAGTACTGTACAAGACCAAAGAAAAATGGGAAGGCTGAGTTTTCTTAAGCAGTACTTACACCAAGGGCAGCTTGGTAGGTAACTTCTGAAGGGAAGGTGAAGGACGGCCCTGTTGTGACTGGGCTGCTGGGGGGTGGAGTCACAATCAGCCCCGTAGTGCCAATATGAACCTGGGAGAGAGAAAAAACCCAGCAGGGTCAGTTCTGCGTAGTTTAGTAAGAGCTGGTTTTGACAGAGCTGTAGGCTTGATGGTCAAAATCACCAGTACTCTAGTACTTGTAACCTTAAACTAGACCTAATTTTTAGTTAGATAGTCACACAAACAATGTTGGATCACACTGCTCACTTTTTTTTTTCCACACTGACATTTCTCAGTCTTTGGAGATACACTGAACCAGCTACATGAAACACACTTTTATCTAATGTCAGTTTTCTTTTTTTTCCATTAAAGGCTGTCAGATCCCAAAGATATGCAAATAAAGCATATTTACTAGCTCATGTAAAACATCACCAGTACCTCTTGGACTCCTTTGCTCTCTCTTTTCCCGAAGTGTAATTACTATGTGAAACAGCCAATTTTTCACAAACTACTGAACAAATAAATAGAGAAATATTTCTACTTACCACAACTAGATTAATATGCAACATTTCTGGAATGCATGTAATCTTGAAGTTGAGTATTTTACTTTTACAGCATGCAGTTTATTAATATTCATTATTGTAGTCAATTTAGAAAAAAGAAATCAAGAAATTAAATCACTCCTGTTTCTAGTTTCCACGGTTTAATGAAAATCTTTGTGGCACTTTCGAAAATAACAACTGTGAAAAAACCTAGCCTCCAAGACCAAAACCATTTGCTATCATTATATAAGAAGTGCCAGAAAATATTTTCCTTATTTGTTCTCATGTTGGAAGATAAGTTTTTGAAAGTGTATATTTAATATTAATTATATATAATTAATAATTTGAAATAAGTAGTCTGACAAGATCAGAAGCCTTTATAGTTACAGCTGATTTCATATGAATTACCTGAGAAGGGGCACTACAGGACAGTCCTGTCAGCTCACTTATGCGGGCCGCTGCTGTTGGGTTGCTGGAGCTGATGAGGACAGGAGGACTGATTTCCATGGAGTGGCGATTCTGAGAAGACTGTGAAGCCTTGTTGGACATGGTGAGGGAGGTAAAAGAGTGTCGTTTTTTGGTGTTTTTCTTAGTATCGGTGTGCTTTTGGGTTGAATTGTTGTGGGCTGCCCCAGAGGTACCTTCTCCAGAGTCAACAGCAGAACCTGAGGGCTTGTCCAATTCTATCAACTGCTTGGCTGCTGTGTTAAACTACAAAAATCAGCAACATGTTAGTACTTTTTAATTAATAAAAGTCACCTGAATGTAACAAAACATCTCTTTTCCTTTTATTACTAAGATAATTTAAACCATGCAACTTAAAACTGTGGCATACCAAAGTACTCTACAAATTAGTCAGTAGAGAGTGGTAAATCATTCACTACAAACTCAACACACTTACTGTTGCTCTGGACTACCCATCAGAGGTAAAACGGCAATCAACAAAGGACATAATGCCATAGTCCTGACATGGATTAACTCAGCAATAACCACTGCCTGTGTCATCTAGAAGTCAGACTAAAACACAGCAGTCCCCTTAGACCTTAGAACAGAAAAATCTGTGTTACAAAACTTCTTGGATGTTTATGTCATTTTCAGCCATTTTTTGGTTTTGATTAGATGACATAATCCCACACATTTGCACATGGGCTCTTGAAGATATTCCTCCTAGTACCCCTTGGTACTTGTGCACATCTTTAACACTACCAGCAGGGAAAACACAGGCTTCCTAAATGCAGGTTTGAGAACATATTAGGACAGACTAAATATCCAGCTGTATCAGTATACTGCCTGGCAACAGCCACCTGTACAGGCATATGATGGCATAAGGAGAAAAGAAATATATACAGGCAATTTTGTGGAAATACGTCCTCAGTTTCTGAATTTTCTAACGTAGAGGCACCATCTCTGTGCCATTTTTCCTCTTTTTTTAAGCTTAGCTAAAGAATTATTGTTCACAATGAGATTTTCTATCTGCTAATTTTTAACAGCAATACTACATTAAATGCAAACGAATCCTTCCTTTCCAATGAAGAAATGAGGAATCACACACATTTTCTTCTTACAATGAAATGTAAGCTATATAATGGGGAGGAGGAGAGGAAACCAACAAACCCCTCTACGTTTTTCAAAAACTCTTTATTTCAGAAAATCTTAGAGCAATTAGAAATAATAACATCAGAACTCTCATTTAATCATGAGCTGAAGTAACACCAGCACCAGTTTTCTGAACATGTACCACTAAATATGAATACTGTTACTTGAAAAGTGTAGCTGGTTATGAAGAAAGGAAAAATCTTTTCTGAAGGACATCAGGATGAAAGAATTAAATTAGTCGCTGTGGAATTACTATTTCTATTCTTCAGCATATCATTTCTTCTATTTATTTTACCATTTTCCCACAAGTCTTGAGCTACCTATGATGCTCATTAACAGTTTTAAAGTCGTATTTCACCCCATCAAAACTTTACTAGACAAAAAGCAAATCATTACTCATGATGGCATCAACACTGATGTAAATGCAGGTCCCACAAATGAATGGCTTATATTCTGAACACAAGTAGATATCTATAATTATAGATATAGAAATATAAGGTAGTGTAAAAGAACAAAGGGTTTTTTTAATATAAAAGAGGTTTTCAAGTGATATTTGAAAGATGTCATCTGGAAGGAAATTTCATGCATATACAGAAAAAAAGACGAAGTTCAAAACCAGAACTACTGGAACAATGAGGAATTGCCAAAAAAACTTTCTATGGAAGAGGAAGAACTACATGGAACATCCTGCAGTGGAGGAGGGGCATAATGGGGGATTTGAAACAGGATATGAAGTCGAGAATATAGAATTTTTTCCTAAATGTTCTTATTGTTGGTCCTTTAGAATGCAACTGAAGAGAACTGGAATCACAGAATCATAGAATCACTTGGGTTGGAAGGGATCTTCAAGGTCATCAAGTTCCAACCCCTCTGCCATGGGCAGGGACACCTTCCACTAGCCCAGGTTGCTCAGAGCCCCATCCAACCTGGCCTTGAACACTTCCAGGGATGGGGCATCCACAGTCTCCCTGGGCACCCTGTTCCAGTGCCTCGCCACCCTCACAGTAAAGAATTTCTTCCTAATATCTAATCATAACCTATCTTCTTCCAGTTTGAGTCAATTCCCCCTTGTCCTGTCACTACATACTCTTCCTCTCCTCTCCATCTTTCTTGTAAGAAGGAAGGATAGGACAAAACAATGTCACAGCAGTACACAATCCTACAAAAAAGGTGGATGCTGGATTTTCCTTCCTGCTGGTACTCAAGATGGATCATATGAATCAAAATAATGTTGTATTACTTGTGTATAACAAAAGATATAAATGCATCACTTTCTCCAATGAAGCTCATTATTTAGATGATTGTTGAATTTTAAATTTAGAGCAAACATACTTTAAACAGACCAGTGAAAACATTATTTCATTACAAAACACTGATATGAGGCATAAGGATATGAAAAAAGTAGAAAATAAGACCAAAAAAATCCTACTCTGCTGTTCAGCTTGTCAGTCTTATTTGCCATCATGGAAGAATATGCAGACTTTTCAAAGTCTAATAATTTTATCTATTTTGCACACTTTTTTTTTCAACTCAGATTGAAATTCTTCATGTCCTTCCTGAAAATCTGGGTATTCCATATTGTCTGATACAACGGCTGCAACCATTGTATTCTTACGTAATCTACTCCCTTATTTGCAAAGAACTACCTCATCAGAGAAATTAAGGGATCACCCAGGAATGAAAAGCAAAACCAAAAGCCACTTCACTAAGAGCACCCCAAGGTACCTGTTAGACCTAATTATATTTGTTTCCCTCCAGAAGCTATCAATGCCTGCACAATCTGATTACTCTATACAGTGAACAACCTATAAGGGAAAAGTTTATGCTTGCCCATGGGATCAATTCAAGACTGATTCACATATAAACAGCATACTGTGCTTTCTTGTGCAGAGAAGCAAGCAAAGGACAGTTGCATGAATCCGAAGATGGAAGAGAATTGATTACTGGCCTCCTCTTCGAAGTAACCTGAGGACAACAACAGCTGGAGAATATTTTGCAGAGTACAGTTTACTTCTCTTCCTTGAGAAGAGAAATTAAGAATCTACATGCATTCCCCAATGAAATGGCTAGCAAACAATCAAGGTCACCAAGGGAATGCACCCAAGTCATGCTATGAAGTGTTTCAATCTAGCAGTCCTTTCTGCAACAAATACCTATGTATGTAGGCCCGCATGTCCTGCATCAGTTGTTTTCCTTAACAGACATATTCTCATTGAAGCTTCTTTATTTCAACCTTTACATTCACTTTTTTTTTCCCCATTCAACAAACTCTTTGCTGTAACAGGAAGCCTGAAATCCAAATCCCTTTCCCAGCAAACTCCAGGACACTGAAGAACTTTGCCAACAGGGCAGGACAGAGGCAGCCGGCTGAGCCGCGTCTCGGTGCTGTGGCAGGGCTGAGGTCAGCACACCGCTTTCGTCTGCCTGCAGACATCTGCAGGCACCACCACTACTGCAAGGTCTCGCAGAGCTGTGCTTTGCTATACTTATTTTACAAATTAATTCAGGTGTGCTTCACTCACGCAAAGGTAAACAAAAGCTGACGTTACTTTCTACTGACAATTTGACTGAGGAGTGATTCCTTTTCCCTGATTTTTATTCTATTCTGGGCATTTATATTTGTTTATGAACATCCAATTTGAGGTCTAAGAAATGTATATTGTACCCAGAACTGCAATCGATGCAAAAAAAATTCTAATAATATCTGTTTAGCTATGAATAATCTTTCTTTATGGAACAGAGATAACCGTAACTGTTGTTAACTTAATCATACATTTTCTAAACTCACTGCATTTTATTTCATTACTACACAAGAACCTGGCTGATCAGGTTTTAATGCAAGTAGCTTGAAAATTCAACAGTCAAAAGTCTAGCAATTTAGATTTACTAATCAGGTCTTACTCTTGTAAAATTAGAGGGTTAGTTTGGATTTACCACTTCTTACAAAGTAAAATTCAATTTTTTTTCAATGTTTGAATTATATATTTTTCATTTGCAGATAGAAGTAATTTTTTCACTATGCTATGTGTGTACAGATAAAGAACATTGTGAGTCAGTTAACAAACTGATTTAATAGAATCATTATTAAAATTTCTCTCAAAATAAGTTCAGTCTACATTTATTATTACCACAAATTCAATAAGTGAAAGTTATAAAAGAAAATATTAGATTAGCGAACATTGAATCATAAAAGGGCAAAATTTGTCCTCAAATACAATCAGATTTCCATGGACTTCAACATTATCTAAAATTTTATCCTCATTGTAACAAGAAATATCACAATTATTACACCTATACTACAGAATAAACATCACAGACTACGCCCATTTTATAGTTAAGGACTTCAGAAAATCTCTAGTAAATGGAGCTACTAATTCACATTTTTAAACAAAAGGATGTGGACTAACATACACAAGGTGAAAGGTATGTCTGTCATTATAACATAATATAATTGCCTAAAAATAGGCAATGATTAAAGGATTGGGAAATGCAATGAAAACTACCATAGAAAAATCTTTCAAAAATATTAATTACTTCTCATCTTCATTGTCTTTCATAAAATAGGTAGGAATGGCTTGCTATACTTGTTTCTGTCAGTTGTCCGTATATTTTCCAGAACAACAGTTATATACTCTCAGAAACCAGGCATTTCAAAATTCAAGCCCATAGTTTACTGCACATCTCACTGCTCTCCACCACAGCATGCATTTCAGTTTAGTACATACTGAAAAAACCCAGCTATCTGATTTGAAGTAACTCTCTGGGTATAATTTATCATTCTAGACTTTCCATTCCACTTTAGTGGGGATTTGAGAACGTGTACTTAAGTGTTGGTGCTTGTTCTAAAAGAGTTAATTGAAAATACATTTTCTTAATTGATGGAATCAGTCTAAAAGCATTAACAGAAAGACATTTTGTGACTTCCATTACAACATAATATTTTCCAAGGCCATATCTCCTTTTTGCAACTTTTGTAGAGATAGGAATGTAGTTGTTAGCTAAATAGCTCAAGTGGCAGCCGTAGGAAAGGGCTTTTTCTAACAAGGCTAAGTTAAGTAATTTAGTTTGAAAAAACACTACAAAAAGCTTTACTGGCTGAATTGAAGGGGCAGTTAATTGCAAGAAGCTAGGAAAGAATACCTAAGGGCAAGAAATTGTTAAATTGGCTTTTAAAAACTTCTTAAACTGAAGCCAAAATTGCACTAAGCAAGTTGAAACTTTTTTGGTCTTCTTGTTTCTACAGTCATGTGAAATTTTCTCTCCTCAGGTATACAGATCCTTACATCAAGCTATAAAAAAAAATAGATATATATTTTCCCTTTAAAAAATAATAAATTATATTTTGTTTGAAAGCAGTAATGTTTTTTGAAGTTCTCATCTCATCATAGGATTCAGAAATTGAATTTATAAAACCTGACTTGATTCTTAGTATGGTCACACATTTCTTCTATGACCTGACGTACATATTTCTCATTCCAGAGATAATGTGAAAACAGTTTCTTCTTTCATCTTTCTGCCTCATTTATTTAAATAAAATAGTGCCAGTGCAGGGAAGTGTATCTTACCAAGTATCCACAGCACACCTATCAGAAAAGGACAAACACTATTCCAAACCTTTGTATCTTTCTGTAATGCAAATTTGAATAATCATTGTTGTGGCTGTACACACTGTTCCTAATCACTGATATCTTTCTATATAAAAGAGACAGTTTTCAACTCTTAAAACTTAAAAGGGTGGGGAAATTTTCTCAACTGCTACTTCTTACTGTAAATTGTTGTAACACATATGAGAAATGCAGGAAGATACAGAAGGTTTTATATACAGCTCTGTTGATGAAAAAGCTGATCCTTACCTGTTTAACAACAACCTATATTCTTTGACTTCCTAGTTGTGCTAATTTGGTTTTGAGATGCGGATATTAGGGCCAGTGCAAAGCTAACTATTTCTCTGACTTGCTGACTGCTTTCATTTTGTGACTAAGTGTGGTTTGGATTGACTGCATGACTCCAGTATTAACAAGAAAACATAGTGACTGCCTCCAATTACACTCATTTCAATTCCATTCAATAAAAATAGGTATCAAATAGCTAAGTGAAAATCACTAGTTCAACTGCTGAGGCCATTAGCTTTCCCAAAGAGTATTTTAGGTCTAAGATTATCTATATCTCAGGTTATTTTAGAATCATCACCAGTACTGATTATTTTTCCTTTCAGAAAATTAAAAACACAGTGGGCACAGATTTACTGAGGACCCAGCTTTACTCACCTCAACATATGAAATTGGAAATATTCCTATCTTGTCAGCCAGCATTCCTTCTGCCCAGTTTTCATCCACACGGCGAATTACAGTCAGAACATCATCCTGTGTGAACATGCAGTGATTATGTCTCCCAGCTCTAATTTAACTTCTCATTTAATTTTCCTCCGTAACACAGGAGTAATCAGAGGAGGCAGGACATAGACAAGAACCACAGAGAAGGGATTCTGTAAGAGGAATATGCTGCTTTTGGGGTTGAAGTCAGTTCAAGCTGTTTCTTTTCCTATTTTCTCAGAGGTCAACTAACTGCCCACATCTCAGTGATCTGACTTTGTCCTTAGTGCCAGTCTTCCTGTTATGATCAGTCTATGTTACTCATCAGCCCCCTTTTAATTCCTTGGCATTAATCAACAGAACCACAACTGTTTTCCTTCTCAGCTGACTCATTACCTAACCTTCCCTAGATGTTGTTTTTCTACTTAAGTACTTAAAAACATTACTAGTGATATGACTTCTTTCACATCTACAATTTGAGTGTTTCTTTGGAAAATGGAATGTTTTTAATTCACAACATAGGTTATTTCTCATGAATTAAGAACATCTCTACTGCAATTATGAAAAACTGCATTCTCAGAAATAAAACCTCAGAGAAATTATATGTAATTTAGAAAGAGAAGGCAGAACTAATCAATATAGGAGAAATACTTGCAGAATTACTTGTCCTTTTCATATATGTGCAGCTCCAATAAGATATGCAGATAAGACTACAAAACAGTTGTATTATTTCTTATCCAAGAGAATGAAATTATTAAAAGAAAACAGTAGTTCTAGTCTCTTTTTACCTTTGCAAATGGTAAACAGTCTTTATCTGCTTCCTTGTCTTTTACTTCAAAATCATAAAGTGCTTTGCACTGAGGCGGAGGTTGAGGTAAAGGTTTAATAATTTGAACAAAATTGGTAGGAAAAAAGCCATGGATGCCATTGACTTCTCCATGATACCAATTTTCATCCACCTGTCGACGTAAAATGATGATGTCTCCTTTACTGAATTTAAGATCTCCAGGTTCCTTTCCCTCGTAGTTATACAATGCTTTGGCACACGGTAACTGAGGTACACCCTAAAGAAGAAGAAAAAAAAAATAAATCATTAGAATTAGATGAGCATTACTAAATAGAATTTATATTATCATTTGGAGAGTATGAATGAAACTGCAAAGTATGAAATTGTAAAGTAAAATTACACACATATTTTATTGCAATGATTCTACTGATTTTACCCACACATAGGAAGAGCTTCAGTTCTATGCAGTCTTAAGATCCCTCTGAGTTTCATTATGATTTTTAATAGTGCAACAGTGTTGCTAGACACAGGAGAGGCAGAAAAACATAACACTTTAACCCTCATGTACTAATTCACTAAGATTAAACATTAAAAAAAACAAAGCAAGCAAACTGGAAAGCAACCTGACCACTTGAGAGATCTGACAGAAAAATGCTGCAAGAAAATGCAACACTGGGATAACAAATTTGCTGTAAGACCTTTAAGGCATTTTTCCTGCCTGACCTTCTTATTATCTTCCTCACCTTATTTACTTCACGAGCAGAGAATAATAAGGATGAGAACATAACAGGGGTGTTTTCCAGCTTGAAAAAGAAATCTCGATTTATTAAAAATGAGAAATTTCATCCTGGAGCAACTCTTAATTCAATTATTTATTTAAAACCATAGCTAATAAGAATTACAGCAAAAGATCTGTTGAAGGTGTGCATCCTTGAGTCTCCTTCACTTGATTCCTCCACAATATCTGAAAACTATAGATCATTGGTGCTGCTCTTGAAAGCATATCAGGAGGATTACAATTTAACACTGTCGCCCTCCCTTATATACATTGCAGGTATTATTTTTTAATTGCTCAGCCTATATCTTCAAATTTTGCAAGAGAGAGCCATAAAACTCTACAACTCTAGTGTTATGGCTACTGCCTTCAAATTTAAATACCTAGAGCGGTGCTTACCCCCTTAATGATGCAAACAGCAGTAACCTGCATTACTAATAGAGTCTTTCCAAAGCAATGGCAGCCTTTATAGTCAAACAGAGCACAATATTTCACATCTTTGATGCCAGCCCATACGGAAAAGGCAAATTTGAGTGAAATTCAATGCTGCCAATATTATTTGCCACATCTACCCCATGGTATGTCTCTCCTTTCAAGTCTTCCCCCAGCTCAGATTGTAAAGTGGAGTCGCACTTGCAGTATCTCAAGAGGTCACACACAATGTAAGGAAATTCTCAGAAGGAATTATCACTTTGAGTCTGTCCACTGGGCAGAAGACAGAGCTTTGATAATGTATTTCACATTTAACAAAATTTTATCTTTCAATATAATCTAGTTTAATTTTTGCCCAAGCATATTAATAATGTCTGACATGGATAAATAATATGTCAAAGATTAACTTGTCTGGTTATCTTTTTTCTATACCAGTCAAAGGAAAACCATATGTATATACATAGGTACAGAGGAGTATGATTTGCATATGATTATGGGAAAATCAAAGTTCACTCTGTTGCATCCAGGATGAATAAGAAAAATATTATATTGGCAGGATTCAAGCAATTGTTCACAATTGGTGGTCTCCAGACTGAAGCAAATAATGTTTTTCTTCATGATCACACTTAATTGCATCATTGCACAATGATGACACACTAAGTACAAACCTGAATTTGTGGGCCTCAACTGAGTAAGGGGAAAATTAATGGTCAGAATAGAAGAATTAAGAAATTATCTAGCTAGCTAGCTATATGTATTTTTTAGTTTTATGTGCTCTACAGAGTAAACAGACAGAATGAAGGAAGCAAGCAGTGTATATGGAGTAAGAACAAGTGCAAAGAGAACTGTGGAGGAGAGGAAGCACAAAGAAACACACCTCTAAACAAGAGGAAACACTGCGTGCTTATCCCTTTCCACCACAATAACAAACAAACAAACAAACAAACAAAAGGATTAGGAGCCAGGAATTACTTGACAGAAAGGAGCCCCAAGCAATTATGGCTACTACAAGACATTGGAATCTCTCTTGCACTGGAGGTAACAGTTTGACTTCTCCCAGGAAATTGCCCCATTGTCCTGAGAGAAAGCTTTCTATGTCCCCACACTGAGGAATAGGTTTTAGATCAGCTTTGTGTATAAAATACAGTTGGAAGAAAAAATCTCTTTAAAAACAAAGAAAATCAAAACAAGCCAGGAGTACCAGCACAGATCGTGTCAAAGCAATAAAACTCCTTACTCATCATTTAATTGTTAGAACTCCATATTGCACTTATGCAGTTTATCACAAAGCCTCCCACAAACAAATCTGCATAAGAAAGTACAAACATCTGTTTATGTTTTATAGGAAGTTCCTTTCCCAGTGTATAGGTTGAGTTTCTGCAAAGCTGGTTTCCCACAATAAATAGAAATGGTTCCAGTCCATAATTCCAAATAAAACAAAGTTCAGCAAAACACATAGTTCCCAGTTGGAATGCCAGGGATTAAAGAGAAGTAGTTAAATGACTGAGATGAGAAGTGGATGCCTTTTCCTTCTGCCCCAGGGGAAGGATGAAGTGAGGAGCGGGTGCAATAGGGAGGGCTGCTTTCAGGGGTACAGTATCAAGAGCCCTCAAGCACCATCTTCACATTCCTCCTCCTCTGAGCAACCTAGAGCCGCAGCTCATGGCCGGCGCCTTCCAGGCCCTTGTGGTTAGGCAGCTTCAGCCCCCCTTCTGCCCCTCTGGCTGCTCACCAGGAGAGATGGCCATGAGGATACGCTGAGCCAGAGTTTACATTTCACTCCATGTCTCTCACTTGGCTAAACATGAAAGAAAGGCTTTGGAAGAAAAACTTTGCAGCCGTCCCTTAAGTTTACCCTGCCAGCTCTTTGAGCAAGCAACAACAACAACAACAACAACAACAAAAACCAGACAAAAACCATTTTAGGAAATTAAAATATAAAATTCAGAAAGACTCCACACTACAGGTTCTTAGAATTATTTCCTTAGTCCTTATGCAAAATACTTATGCAAAAATATCTGAACTTCTAATGCTACTGCTGATAGACAAATTGTTTAAATTAATTTTTAGCGAAGGCATGGATATACATATATTTCACATGCCAGATTCCTTTAAAGAAAATAATACACGACGACATCAAAACAAATGGCTTAACAAGAATATGAAAAAATGCATATGCATTCATATATAGGAGGCTCAGGTTCCTCAGTTTTCTTCTCCTAACCCAGATATTTTGTCCTAGAAACCTACAGAATGCACAATTTTGCTCTTTGGATTTATACTTCATTTTCAGTCACCTTATTTTGAACTGTACTTTTAGTTTTTTAATGGACAATATGCAACTGTATGTATTTTTCATTAGCTTAAGCCAAGAGAAACTTATTTCTGTGCAGAAACACGAGATCTGATTTCCTTTAAAAAGGAGTTTCAGTGGCAGAAGCCCAAATGTAAATAAGCTTACACTGGCACAAAATATTGTTCATTCTCTACTTGTTGCACTTGAAGAACCAGCATAAGCTAAAGTAGCAAAAAATAGTAAATCCTCTCTCAAGGAAATGAATGGAACAGATACTGGATCATCTGCATCTCCGTTTCTTTGAAGGCTCCCAGACACAGAGCTGCTGGTTGTCACTTTTCCAAGCAAGCAAGGCATTCCCTGATCTCTGGTTGCAAGATTGGGAAGTGGCCTGGGCTTCCCCATGCACCAGTTGAATTTACCCAGAATAATTACACTGGTTTCACCTGTCTGAGCTTCTCAGACACTGAGTGTTTTCAAGAGGCCAGGAAGTAGCACCTTTGATAGAAGTACTGCTTATGTTGGTAGTAAGACAGACAAAAACAGTTTTCTGAAACTGTCTACATGGACAAACAAAGCTCTTCCAGCTTCCAGAAATATCCAGCCTGCTCAGATACCTCAGCAGCAGTTTTTAGGACTACCTCTCTTTACAGAAAATCTAAAATCTGGAAGTTGAGCCTTGTCGCAAGAGGATCTTTAATAAACATCTATTATTTGCAACTTTCTTACAAGGAAAGACAGAAAAGTGATTTTTCTTCACCTACATTTTTATTTTCTTTCCATGCTGTTCCTAAATCAAACCAAGAGTCACATTAACGACCAGGACAAGATGAGAAACTACCACAAAAAAATCTCGAACTACACAGCAATAGGAAGTACAGTAAGTCTAGTGATACAGAGGTACGTTTTTCAGTCAACTCTTTTTTTTCCCCCCCACAAAGAACCAGTATTGTAAGACATACTTGATTGCCAGTGAAAGGTGTCTTTACACAAGGATAACATAATGCAAATGTTTGCAGCCAAAACTTGTTTGCAAGGCAGATTTGGGTCAAGTGAGCTCTTTATGTGTACATTCTCCAGTAGGTACAGGTAGACCTGAGATTTCCTCTTCAGACTCCGAGTTATTCAAACCTTTTGAAGGACAATATTGCTTCTTTTAATCTTCTAGTCTATTCTATTTCATATTACTGCTTTCTTGATTCAAATCTTTCAAATGCATCCTTCCTATTACTTTTTTTAAAGTGTATTTTTGCTTTCTTGCCTTCTTTGGCTTTACTAAGCCGTCCAGTCCTGCATGCAAGAACACCCTCTTTCGCATCTGTATTTTTTTTCATGTCTTTTTCATCCTACTGGCTCCAATAAGTAGTTTCAAGTTTTAATTTATAGCCACCTGATCAGTGCAATTCAATTTTCTTTGTTACAGCCTCCTTTGTTCCTTCTCTGCTTGCATTTAACTTTTCATGTATTTTGAGACATAGAGCATATGAAAATACTTTACCAAAGACCTTTTTAAACTGCTTATATATTAAAAGATGTGTTTTCTTAAGTAGGATTTCCTTCTAAAGGTAGGAAACATGTTCCTTGTGTTAAGCTACAGGTATATTGCTTTGGCCTGAAAAAATTAAACACTCGGTTTTGTAGGACAGACCAACCTAGAGGCGGTAACATTTGAAACTAAATCTCCCTGTTTCTTTTTGAGCTCCAGAACACTAAGTGTTTCCATAATCCAAGAAGAATGTTAAAAGCTGGCTTCCTGCATTTACTTCTCTCATCTAAGGAGCAATTCAAACAAGGTCCGATTTGTGCAAAGAAAGGCTGCCTTGAGTGTTATTCATCTGTACCTAACACGAACTTGTTAGTATAATCAACTTTACGTACTTCCGCCATCAGAACTATCCCAGAAGCCTGCAGAGGTCATCAGTACAAATGAAGTTATTTCTAAAGTGCCTCTGAAGTTCCTGCTATCTGGATGACAAAAAAGTAAGATATTTTTATGCCAGGAGGTTGTATCAAGTTGCCAGTATACTGTAATAACCATAAAAACAAACCTTTGGTAACATCTGATATAAATTACTATTGCTCTACTGAATATAGTAAACCAGAGTTTGGTGATTTTTATATAATAGTTCACTAGATTAAAGAAGGGAGCAATGTTAATGTTGGTAAGTATAATAATTTCTACTGGTTTCCTATGTTACAGTTGTACTAAACCTCATTTTTCTCCACACACATAAAGCAACCAAACATTTGGCTTAAACCAGTGCAAATTTGTAGTTGTTTTGAAATACTATATTCAAATATAGTTACTCGCTATACAGCTTTTGATTTTAATAAAAGTAGAAGTTTAGTATCAAGAGGAAACTAGCTAGCCAGGTTACCTTGATCAAAGAGATCGCGTTTGAAACCCAGCTGTGTGTAACTTAACCTATATAACAATCACCATTTTGAAGAAAGATTACTTTAGGAAAAATACCAGGGTGCACAATAAAAAATACAATGAAGCCAACATATTTATTATACTTTTGGAAAAGCTGAATAACTGCAATCAGTAAAAATGTTAGGATCTTGATAAATGAAGAAACGGGATTACATTTTTACTATTGCTTCATTCAAATGAAGTTAAAAATTCTTTAGTAGACTTTACTAATTTTCAAGGTTTCAGCCATCTAACGCAGGTTGACACACCAAGCGCTCCAAGAGCCCTTTGCTTGACTCTTTTCAGGACTTTACCAGTTGACTTTGCTCTTGGTAACTTGCAGAAGAATTTCATAGCACAGACTCAGAGAAACTTATCTTTTATAACAGATGGGTAGCTCCTTTATTCATATAAGCAATTCTTATGTGTTCTTTTGAGGTAAATGCTCAATGACCTACTTTAGTAGCCATTTTATTAAAGCCCTTTTTGCTTCCTCTGTCTTAACAGCTTTTAAAAGAAAATATTTTGGTATTTTTTCTTGTCTGATGTTAAGAAATAAATATAAGATTGCTTAATATAAGTATGAGCAACTCTCTCCCATAAATTTTTTTGAAATTAAAAGCTGGAATACAGGAGAATGAAAGGAATTTTAAAATGTTGCCTTAAGGTCTAAGCAATCACACTAATAATATGGAAGGTTAGGAAAGGACATTTACAAAGCCTTCCAAAGGCACTTCTCCAAGTCCCTTTCTGTGTCACACCTTTGTAAACACTTTTTTTCAAATTAAAAAATGTGTCTTCAGAATGCCACCTTTTTTCTTTGCCTAGTCAAAACGCAAAGTTCTCAGCTACTTCTTTTCCCAAAGTTTGTTAAGTAAAGAAAATTCTGAACGCTTTCCACTGAACTAAATTCGTAAATTAATAAAATAAGTAAGTAAAAAATATGAGAAAATGGAGGAGAAAATAATTATATCCTGCACACAGCATGTCCCCAAATATTTTAACTGTATGCACTTGACAGGTTCAAGATTGCTTCTTCCACAAGCAAACAAAATGAATTACGAGAAAACTGCTCTGCACAGGAAAAACTGAGGAGGTAAATTTCACGATGCAGAAGAGAATGCAGGTCTGTATTGCTGTTGATTTGCATATCAAACAATTCCATTCCGAATCTTTAAAAACCTTTACGTTAATTGTTTACTACAAAACATCCTTGCTTTGAAAAACCCCAGATCCTTGTAAGAATCTAAACAAAACCTTAAATTGTGCACTACATAGAGCTAGGATGTTTACCAAAATAGCTACTTCCAAAAGCAATGGTTTGCGTGAAAGATCTGCTCTTAGAAGCTGTTACACCAACACCACTGCTCAAACTGAAAGTGCCGCTCTCTCCATTGGTTTTCTCTTGGTATGTTACAACTCATGGGTATCTGATGTTCCCATCAAACTGCTAATTTTTCTTGTCCCAATGCAACCACACAGCAGCACCGATCTCCTAATCTCTTTTAGCTCATCAAGTTAATGCAGCACAGGTTCACTCTGCACTTAGATTCTCCTAGCAGCATAACTTCCAATGCATTCTCTTTTCAAGTAATATCACCTATGGCTTCCAAGACAAGAACACTGCATACTGCAGGAAGAAGGAAAAACATCCACCCCTCTTGGCAAGGATACATCTACAACTCTGAGACTTGACAGTGGGACTTACTAGACCTACTCCAAATTGCCACTAACTTCTGTACATCCCTGAAGAAGTCTCAGTGTGGGATGTTAGAATATATCTAATGTTCCTCAATCATATCCAATTTCTCATCATTAAAACCCCCATGAACATCCAAAGTTTAAAGGAGGGAAGACAGAGTGCTTTGGAAAGTTTTGTTGTTTCAAATTCCTCTACCTCTGTAAAACTGCAGAAAATTACCTCCCCGTTGTTAATTTCATCTTTTTGAAGAACAGTCTGGAAAAAGAAAAATAGATTCAGTTGATTACTAATCAACTAATGTACTTTTATTTTCTTCTAGCCGGCTTGAAAAAAGTGTCTTTATCATTGTAAGACAATCTCTTTTTTTTGGGGGGCGGGGGGAGAAAAGAAGAAAGTGAACTGGAAAAGTGTAGCAAGAAAAGAAGCAAACAAATTTAAAAATATCAGGATAAAGTACAGGAAGGTCAAGAGCCTGACAAACACCTAGCAAAAGACTTTGAAATAATATGTCTCAAGATACATATATCCCTGAAGCTCAGAGTACAGAACTATTTGACTGTTCAAAATACCCAATTGCAAAATAGTACTTTTGTGTTTATCAGGAAGCCTCATTTTGCATAGTTGTGTAGTAAGTGCCTTTCATAACTACTTACTCCCGTCCCCAGTCTCTTATGGGAAGTATGACAACTTTCTGGTGTGAATAGTTTCTTAAATATCACTTGCTTTTTTTGCTTGTTTATTATATGAACATAAAATCACAAAACAAGAGAAAAGAAAACCCTTCTGACCACTACCAAAATACAGACCACATCTCAGTGTTAAACTCTTTCCCTAACTTCTTTCTTACATGGCTAACAGATGTCCCTTTCACTCTTCATTTTAGTTTCCATATAAACTGGAAATTACACACCTTTGACATTCTTTTGCTGCTGCTAAAGTCATACTTACCCTTCTAATACAGTGTTTAGAATTTACTTTCACTGTCAAAAGCCATAAATGCAACTGCTTAAACAGCCAAATAATTAATTCCCAAGCAAGGTGTGTGCCATTCTGAGCTCCAAGGCCAGAACAAACAGAAATTTTCACGTAAACTCAGAACGCTCTTCTTTCCCATTGGCTTAATGTGAGGCAGCTAGAGAAGCCACAAACCTTCATATACCCCTCCACAAATAAAGCATCACTAACTGCAACTGTTATAATTCCAAATCTGCCCTACTAACTGCACTGCCATCTAACCTTATAACAACTTCTATCAGTCACCAGAAAGGGAAAAGAAAATTGTTTCACCTAAGCATGCAGAAAACAACATCTTGCTGTAAGCTACACAGTCAGTGGGGCAGACTTACCATACATGACAGCTGGTGAGATTTCTGTACCATATGTAGTAGTTAAAGGGATACAGTCAACAGCAACCTCAAAGAAAGGAACCATCTTGCAGTGCTTAAAAACATCTCCCTTTCACTTAATACCGTTTTTTGGTGGTTTTGGGGGTTTTTTTGGGTTTTTTAAAATACATTAACACAAAACCTCACCACATTAGAAAGAAATAAAAGGGAATCTACATAAACCCATTGCTAACACCTAAAAAAGATTTCATGATTAATGCTGTACTACTAGGCTGTGCTATGCTGGAGTAGTGGTAACAAATTGAACTATGTCATCTGCCAGCATTTTCATGGCTAACCAGAATACATTATCTTCCTTCATTTTTTGCACTAAGCATAAGCCATAAATATTGGAAAAGACCACATATCAAATTCTCTCACAAACTGAACTTTACAACAACACTTTACAAATCACTTTACAAAACACATTCTGCTTGCTGACTTTACAAGGGAAAAAAAAGTTAATCTACTTAGTGTAGAAGATTGGAACATTTGGTTTCTCTACAAATCACTGCGACACAGGAGGCCCTTGTCTCTGCTTCAGGGAACTGGTATTTTAACACAAGCCTCAGAAGTTCCAGAGGGTTTACCAACAATGTAAAAATTTAGGAGTAATACTCTGTATTGTTCTAAAGGTTTTTACACTTTGAAAATGAACATAAAGAAGCTTCCCTCAATGTGATGTGCAAATCTTGCAACAAGAAAAGGTGAGGGAATTCCAGAGGAGAAGGCAGACTGAAAAAAAATCTGAGAAGAATAAATGAGAAATGAGATTGCTAAAAGCAAAATCTTACTGAGCTTTGAAGGTGAGGAGTTAGAACATGATACAGGAGGAGCAAAGCAAGCAAATGACTCTGAATAAGGGAGTGACTTGGTGAGATTATTCTTGGTGAGATCAGCATGAAGAAATGTTCCTTTAATCTCTCAAATACTTTGCTGCCAAAACTTGGGCAATGGGAAAACACAGAGCTGCAAATTAAGAAGCTGCTGCATTTTTTGATGAAGACCTATCAAGGTTGACGGGCCTGAGTTTTTATCTGAGCATGCTTTGCTTTCCACTATGATCAAGTGTTAATTTGTTCACCACCAAAACAGTATAAGCTCTAAAATTACAACGGCCCTGTTAATGATATTTAAAATAAGAGTAACCACAGGCATCTATTCTGTCTGAATTTGATTTTACAATCCTGAGATAGCATCTGACATTCCATTACCTTCTGAGAGAGCGTTTTCAGGTTTATTTACCATCACTTCCACTATTTTGTAAATGCTCAGGTGCTTGTTCAACCTTCTGAATGAAACCAACATCACCATCACACATCCACCTCAGGTATTCCCTGCAAACTTCTGTTGCCAGAAACTGGAGAGATTTTTGCTAAGCTTGACTTAGGAATGGTATCATGTCTTCTTTCTCTTAAAATCCCATTGCTCTCTTGAAAATCATTTGGAATCAATTTGATTCTTTTAATATCCTGACTTCAAACAGCTTCTTGCCTATTGCAGGAAAGAAAATGTGCTAAACTTAGCTGTCACTGTAGCATACCCAAATATACATCCACTGCATGCATAGAGTAAATAACAAACTCTATTTGCTATTTATTCTTATTCATCTGTTAAATTTTTCACGCTTCAAAGCGTAAGATTTTTATGGTACTCTACCTGAAACAACTGGTTGGCATTTTGAAAAGGCAACTAATCCTAGCTGTAATTAGCCATCTTTTTTTAAGATAAAGTTCCTGTATGCTCTTTACTATAACAAAAGAGCCAGAAGAATGCTACATTAACATTTATCTCCTGTGCAGTGACAAGCTGGAGTTTGCACTTCCTGGTTATTTCATCCAGCCTGTAAAAGCAGACAAAAAGCAAACGAACCTTCTGCTCTGTTTAGTACTACTCAAACAGGCTTGAACACATAGTGCCTACAGAAAGGATTATGCTTCACATTTCATATGTTAAAATGAATCTGTTTTAGCATAAAATTATTAGTATAAAAACCTAAACCGATCCGCATGTCTTGAGTTATGAGGTCTGAATTGGTACATAAGTTCACATCACCACACTCCTATCTGCTGTCACTGTACCTTTACAAGCCCTCCCTGAGATCTGGCTTTTTTATCCTGTACCTACATGCTTGGTGTTTCTCAGTTCCTTCAGCGTCCTTCATCCTCACTTTCACCTTCCCCATGCTCCCTTTCTGCAGGGGGGCTCAGTGAGGAGCTCTGCACTTGGCCCACGGAGCTGCTCTGCAAGCCCATCCCACTGCCCCCACTCTCCCTGTCCCTGGAGATGAAGTGGCTCTCCTCTGTAAGTAGTGTGGAAAGCCATATTCCATGTGTTTCTCTTAATTAACCCCTTATTCTATTAAAAGTTGGCACTGGCTTTACATGGTAGCTAGTAATGAAGCAAGATGACGAACTCCAGCACACCTTGGCCAAGTTTTCTCCCAAGTTCCTCAAGCCTAGACTGTCCTTCACTGTACAGGAGTGCCCAATTCTTACAAACTATCAGCTCAAATGAAGCAAAATCTCTCAGTACTCTTAACTCCACTGTCAAAGGCAGGGAGAGTTGCATAAGTAATACACAAAGTATAACTAGGTAGTTCAGGATAGACAGGAAAGGATTTTGCATCTCCTATTTCAATGCAATTGTTTCTCCAAAAGGTTTGTTGTGGTTCTAAGCAAGACAGCTGAGCGAGGGTTAGAAATGCTAGGCAATAGGAGGCTTACATTGCAAAGGATAACCTGTTCACCTCTCAGTCTTTTACTGCAGAAAAAGTATCAGAACTTGGGCCCAAGGAGGCCATAGTTAGTCTGACTTTGCCCCCACCAGTTCTGCTCCTCTAGTCCACTCGCACTGTTACCATTTTATTATTAGTTTCTTACAATAAACAGGTAAGATTGCAGTGCGACATAGAAACTAGAAACAGTTAAACTACTTAAATGAATGGTCTTCCAGCAACTGTGTCTGCAATCACTGTGGAAAGAAGAGGAAATTTGAAACTAACAGGTTGATCATTACTACGCTGTCATAACACAGATTAAACCTCTATGTTTATATATCTTTTCATCAGGAAATCTTACGCCATCTTTTTTTTTGTATTTGGTAGACAACGCCTATAAATGGCAATCTTTGAGTCTTACATGCACAAAGCTGCTTCTTGATGCTTCTTGAAGGTAGTCCTCTCTTTCAAAATACACATCCTTTCTACTTCAAGCAACAATATAATAGCAGTTCTACTCTACTGTCATATGCATTTTACTAAAAGCCCTTCATCTCTGTATTTATAAAAAAACCAAGTTTATACAAGGGTTGGGGTTTTTTTTATACTCAAGTATTTGAAAAAGTTAAGGAAAGTAATTTTTTCTCATTTTTTCTATGGTACAAACACTAATGAAACAATCCATTCTTTTATTCAGTTAAAAAAAAATGACCATTTTATTTCCACAGCAAAGAGGGTTTGTATTTTATACTATGAACTGTTTCAGATCTGCTCATAGTTTTCATTTATGTGCTCATGCCATAAATGAAAACGTATGCTTCTATGTAATGATTTTAATCAAATAGCTATATGAATGAAAATATTTAGTAAGAAGCATATTCTGGTACACTTTTTTTTTTTTTTTTTTTTTCATTTTGGAGCAGACTTAACCTAATGTATATGAACTACACTGCTTTTTTGATGAAATTAAAATGGAAGATGTGCTCCAAAAGCGGTCTACTCATCCAAACATTCCCTAGAATCAGAGTAGAATTCACCCAAAGTATTACCTCAGAAGAAATACAGGCTGTGGCCACCAAGTCCTCAGCATCCACTGTTTTTCTTCTACAGATCCATTCCCACTACAGATTACATGCTAATATAGATCCAGCCAAAGTTTTCCCAGCCTAAAGAAGTTTTTAGTCCTTTGGCTGTAAAATGTGATACATGCCGTGATCTCAATGTTTTCTTTGAAATACTTAAAGCAGTTCTCACTCCATCCAGGTTAATCTCATTAAAAGTTTATTCCATGGAAGTTAATTCCATGATATTCTTCCACTGTACAAGGGCTTTCTGTCTTTGAGACTCCACAGTAAGCAAATTAATAACCATCTACTTACATTAAGAGGGAATGCCCAGAATAATTACGTTCCATAAATAAACAAGAACAGCTTACAAGAAGTACAACTTTCTCATTTAAATAAAAAGTATTTTAATTAAGCAAGTGCAACCATAATGCATTATTATGGGAAAGCACTGCTCTGGAGCCAAGAGTTAAGAATCAGATAGGATAATGAAAGGCTGACGGCTCTTTAATTCTGTCTCTTAACTATTCATGCTACTCAACTGGTTGAGATATATTTGGAAAGCAGAATTCAGTCATCCTGCTTCAGAGTTCTCTGATTCAGACTCCACTAAGGCCTGATGGAGCAGGACTCTTAAATAAAGTGAAACTCCACCTCTTTTTGTCACCATGGTAGGACAGCTTGCACCTTGAGGCCCACTGCTAATGGAGGTGGTTTTGCTCAGCTCTTGTATGAGACTGTAGCTTACATTGAACAAATTGTTCTTTTTTTATAAGCTATCAGTACTTTGTCTTGAACTTCATTATGGCAGCCCAAAATTACTGGATTCCTGGACTAAGAAATTATACTTCAATCATAATTTATAAGTTTCATCACATTATAGAAAATCAACATAAATCATCTGTATTTTAGAAACTAACATTATGTTAATACAACCTGCATGAGATCTTCAGAATAAGACTAATGTACTGAAGAATTTCAGTTTTAGACACTTCTTCCTTGATATCACATTAAAAGCTTAAGCAGTAAATAATTTTTTTCCTTTTTTAAGCTTTTTAAAAGATTTATTTAAAGAGTTGATAACTAATTACATATAATCTTTCTCTTTGCTCTCTTCTTCTAATACTATTTATGCTCCTCTCACCTTTTCCAGTAGATTAAGTTTACACAAGTACAAAGTCACACTGATCCTATTTCATAATCTCTATCAGTTATGAATCCTGGACAACAGCATTCAGACTGTAAGAATACATATATAGAGCCGGTGAAGTGCTATTCCTAAATGCATTAAAAATCCTTCCAATACAATAAGATACTGTTTACATCTATCTGCAGATACTTTCAGGGAAAAAAAATATATTTCCAATATTCCCTATACCAGAAGCAAACTGCAAGAAGGTATTTGGAAATCTGGGATTTGCCAAATCAGAATGGTTACATTAATGATACCATTAATGCCTCTGCACCACACAAAGTAAGAGCTCCTCAACACCAAAGAGGAATCAAGTCACACGAACATAAGTTCTGCAGCTCTGCAATATTAACACAGAAATGGCATATGAATTACACTTGTGCCAATTTTCATGTGCTTTCATAATTCAGTCACTAATTCCAGTTTCTGTGAGAAGTCTACTGATTTTGGTATTTATTTCAAAACTCTAGGCTTTACAGTTACATAAACATACATCCTGATGTATTCACAAATAAATTTAAAACTGTTCTAGCTCTGGAAAAAAAAAGGTTTCAAAATGTGGAAATTAAATTAAGGTTACCTCCAATCTTAAAATTTTTCTTTTCTTTAAACCTGAGTTTGTAAGGTCTTCCTCTACCATCCTGAATGTTTTGAGTTGCTGGAAAGACTGAGTAGTCTTCAACATTATTTAAGAGTCCTGAAGAGCAAGAAAAAACCAGGAAAACAACCTTTCAAAGCGTTGTCTCTTCTACAGGCAACTCAAATCTTCCCTATTAGTAGGCTTGTCTGAAGTCTCCTCTGGAGCCCTTAACAATCTGGATATAATTTAGGAAGGAAAGCCCAAAGGAATAAATTTATGTGATAATGATTGTAACAGGAGTCCTTATTTACTAAAACTTTAAGACCTTCCACTTTTTTCAGTTCCCTGGATTGAACCTGTAAACTTTGCAGACTGAGGAGGAAATCTAAACACAAAAAAGAAGCCACAGATTCTCTATTTAAACACAGCTTAAGATGCAAAAGCAAAGGTACTACCGTTCTTTTTCCAAAATGTCAGTTAAAATACAAAAAAAAACAGAAGAAATTTCTTTAATATTATGTTGATTTTCTATCATAAATTCCTGGCAAAGTTAAAAAAATTAAGAATATGTAAGGTCTAGCTAGAAAAATATCCAAAATAGTGTCTCAAGCATGTCTTCACTTTGTGTTTACATTTTTGGGGAACATCAAGAAAAGTCTCTTGTGGCACATATCAGGGTACTTTCCTTGTAACATGTCTCCATTTTGGTTAGACATGATCATCCCACAGTACAAACAAAATTCTACCCTTCAGAAAAAATTGGTATGACACCATGGTGCTCCTAAGTATTCTGCTGTGTACATGCCCATACTTCTGCAAACCTCATTTATCATCCATACATCAGGTAAAATACATTGCAAATTTATTACATTGCCTAAAGGAAATAAAACACATTATCTCATTATTCAAGTGTTCGAATTTAATTTCCTTTCAGTTTTTAAGTCTACATTAGCATCTTATATTTCATTTAAACTTCCAGATGAACAGTAAATAATTAGCTCTACATAAAAATGGCAAGAGAGTATCTCCTGTGCTCCTTGCACCACACTGTTTTTGTAATTTTCAAACTTTCAGCTGGGAGTGCTTAATACATCTTCTCATCTGTTTTTGCAGAACTATACTGCTCGATAGTTTGGTAACAAAAGGTTTGACTGCTCGATGTTCCAATTAAATCATTCAGATGTTATGAAACATCAGACATTGCCTCTCCCTTCCCTTCCTCAAAAAAAAAAAAAAAAACCAAAACCAAAACCAACCAAACAAAAAAGACATTTCTGGAATGTACTTATATTGCTCGGTGCCAGTAAACAAAGCACTGTCTTAAACTGCCATTGCAAATACACTGCTAACTAGTTACAAGTAAAAGCTTCTCCCGATTTGTAAAATGTAGTAGTACACCTTGGTTTCCTAAATTTGCTACACCTATATCTCTAACATTGTCCCTAAAATTACCCATACTCAAATGTTTTCTGTTAAATTCAACATGAGTCTTTGAACACTGTACAGAGGAGCTTAGCATAAAAACATATCATAAAGAACTGCATTTTAGAAATCAGCATTATCATCATTATGAATCAGCATGTATTTTAAAAGCATGTAATCGATTTTCTTTTAAAATATTAAAGACAACAATAAAAAAGCCACACAAACTTTGGAATCTTGTTCTCAACGGCAATGGTTATTGTTAACATCTGCTCTAAACATGAGGTAGAATATAAACCTTAATAATGTGGATAAAAATTCCAGGATCCAATATGACTTTACAGAAAAAAAATCAGATTTGTACGAAATGTTACATGTCTGTGATGGAGCCAAAGGCAATTTTTAGCTTGGTTACATTTGAAAAGGAATCCCTGCGGTCTTGGCCAGCTCCACTCCTCTCTCTATCAAGCTGCATTAAAACAAGCAGGCACAAAAAAAGGCAGAGTGCCACATTAGTGCCATCCTCCGCCTGGTTCTCTGTGGCTGCTGGCTGCTCATGGAGCACATGGATAATCTGACGCCAGCTCCAAGTGTCCCTGTTCCAGATGGCTGCTAGGGGACATA
Source organism: Callaeas wilsoni (assembly GCA_013398955.1). Classification (NCBI taxonomy): domain Eukaryota; kingdom Metazoa; phylum Chordata; class Aves; order Passeriformes; family Callaeidae; genus Callaeas; species Callaeas wilsoni. Next base: position 66,779 of record VWPU01004517.1, read on the forward strand.
AGAGTGACAAAGGACACTGGCAAACCCCAAACACTATGGGACCAGTTAACACAGAGGACATGAAGAGGCATCACAGGTCACTCCAGTATTGGTACACGCCTAAATCTTAATTCAATGAAAGTAAGCCACCTTCTTAAAAAGAGACTTAAAGCTGAAATGCCTTTCAAGAAAGTTATGCATGCACAAATTGGAGAAATAAGGTGGTCTTCTACTCTTCCCCAGCCAAAGGAAAAAAGGAACAGGTTCAGTCTTTTCCTTTGCTTGGGTTCAGTGGTTTGACTGTTGCAGTTTATCACTAGCTAATATTCAACATGTTGAACAAAGACCAATCAGCCAGTAAAGGGAAAACTGCTAGAAAGCAAACATACAGGCAGGGTACCAAATTAACAATTACAGTATAACCACAGCTTCAACAGCACACAAACTGAGATAATGAGATTCACCTGGTCTTTCTAGGGAAGAAAGTTCTCTGCCTGAGCTTCCAGATCAGCCCACAAAGACCAACCACTTCATTTACTGACAAATCTCCATTATCTTATATTCTCTTTGTTAAATAAAATTACCTGCCTTGATAGGGAGTTACAAATCCAGACTTCCTAATAAAAAAGCTCCTAGCTGAGAGGACAGTAACAGGCAGACCGAACCATGTAAGACAGCCATCAAAATCCAGACTGCACCTACCCTGCAGCTCCTTGAGAAGTGACTGCTTCACTTCCCTATGAAAGGGAAAACCACACCTATCTCATCCCATCCTATCCTCAATAAAGCAAGTCTCAGTTTGTGAAACATCTTAGATGGTGAGCATAAGGACTGAACAAATGGACTTCTGATAGGCAACTCAGAGCACCAGGGAGCTTCAACACTTGCAGGCCAGAAAACCTAGGAGCAACTCATTATTTAGCAGGCTCTTAGTAAGGATCAGGACTACCCACATGCTCCCAAGTAAAAGCTCCCCTTAACAGCTTCTGGTACAAACAACATCATATTGACATTAGCTTGGTTTGTGTTCTCAAGCTGTAGCTAAAGACTTCAAATTTGACAGTTATTCACCTGAAATAATTTACTGCTTCTTCTGAACTGTTACCTTCAATTACATCAGTGTGGCTTCATAGTCAGCGAAGCAGGCTGTCATCCTAAAAATGCCAGACAGGCTGTAATGGCTTCTGAAACATCGTGTCTTATCACACCAATGAAATTCAAGAACAAACACAGAAATACAATACTTAAAATCTTACCTACATGACATAATCAAAGTCTTCTACAAGAATGGACTGTTTCCTGTGCTCAAAATGCCCATCTAGAGAAAGATCTCCCATCAAACCAGAAAGGTAAAGGATCCCTGTCTAGCTTCTCTTCAAAGAGGTGATAATCTATTGGTTCATCCACAAGACAAATTTCAGATTTTCCAGAAATGAAGCTGATGTTTTGGAACATGGAATGTACTAAACTACTCATTTTACATAACCATAGAGAGATTATTCTCCCATTACATCACCCCCAAAAGGTCATTGTAATGATACTTCTTTATGTGTCATATGGCATTAACAAAGTTTCAAATAACAGGTCTCCTGGAAGTTAGCTTTTTTCTCCCTAGATGAGATTTTGATACCAAAGTTAGCCCAGTATGTAACAACTCAATGTCGAAATATTGAGCCTTTTTTTTACTGTATACACAAATTAAATTATGCTAATATTTAGAATGCTAATATAGTTTCTCAACTTTAGCCCTCTGAGATTATATCAGTAAAATATAAAGTCAAAAGAAAAATTAGTCAGAACAAATTTTAATATATTTGGACTGTACAAAATAAAACATAACATAGATCTACCTCTACACAGACAGTTTACCCTAGGGGCTTTTATATATTTATGCATACACAGAGGTTATAATAAAAAAAATTGGCTTGAAAATCTGAATGTAGTAATCGAGAAATGAAATTTCACCTTTTAACATAAGAAATTGAAGAAATCTGCACTTTTCCAAGAGTTTTAGAACTCCACAAATTATTTCAAGCAACAAGATTCTTCCTGTATGGTTGTCTGGTGCTTAGTAGATAAAAAATTATATTTAACTCTATTTAAGTATCTGTACTATCACGGTGACTGCAAGGACTTGCCAAACTCACTCCCCTCTTCATATCTTTGCTACAACTGCTCACCCCTGCTATAGTTATATACTTTACAGGTTAAGAGTTTTATGCTTCTCCTGTCTTCAATTTTATCTTCTGCTCTCCATAAACTTCAACCTGCTCTCTTCCAGTCTTTGAGGAAGAACAACTTTTCTTTATATTCCATTCTAATAAAGGGTTAAAAAAACCTCAGTATTATTAAAAAACCCAAAAACTAAACAAAGCCCTATTAAATGTCCAAAGCTGTTAGTTTAACCCTCTACTTTTTAAGGATGTGAATTAACTTTTTTATTTGTTTTTTGAACATTTACCAAACAAGTAAGCAGAGTGGGGAAAGGCTTTGAACAGTCTATCTGAGACCAGGAGAGGGTTCCATGGCAGAACTCCCTACCCAGACCAACTGAGCAGCAATCCATCTCCTCAGGGAGTTCAGCAATTGCTCTGACAAAGTAAGTAACAGGTAACACTCTGCTCAACTAGTCTCTTCCAGAAGCATCAAAAGCTCGGTTTGGTTGTGTTTCATCCAAAGATGAAGAAGTGATGCCACAGAGACATAGAAAACTGCACTATGAACAGAGAAAGCTTTATGCCAAACAGCATTTGAATTTATTTTTTTAAAATATTTACGAAACAAGGAACTTAATCCAGAAGTTGAAGAAATGAAGGATGGAAAAGGTAGTAGGAAAAATGAGAGAGTGACAATAGGAAACGCATGCCCTGTGCAAGTTAGGAGACGTCTCCACAGAGTTAATGCACTGGTTTTATATTTAAGAGAAAGGGTATTGATAAGACACATTTCAACAAAAATTAGGATTTGAATCTAAGACAACTTCTCTCACTAGCTTCAGGAAGTGTTAGTATTTTGCCTTGGTTTAAAACTGAAAAATCATGCAAAGATTGAATAATTTTCATAAACTGGACTGATAAGACCACCTATTTCTGACAGCCAAGTAACTGGCTCAACAAGTGTCATCCCACACATCCACCCCCACTCCCTTTTTACCAAAGGGATAAAAAAATACAACAGGAATCTGTAAGAGATCATGTTTAACTTCATCTGTTCAGGCAACAGGGGAAAACTAATAATCCAAAAAAAGCCCTCTCTCTTAAGACAGAGGAAAAACAGATAGCACAGGGACTGTATTTTACCTGCGGGTGTCATACTGAGATCTGAAGAAGAAAAGCATTTTAGTCGAACTACAAAGCAACCCCTCCAGCAATACAGAAAAGCTAGTCTATACTTCATTACTGGAACCAACTTACATTTAGACTTAAGGTAGTTCTACTGTCTCTCTTTCAAATACAAATTAGATTAAAAGCCAGTAGCATTACTTTCTCAAGTCCTCCAAGTTAGTAAATTCTGAGAATGCTACCAGAACTTCACATTATCCCCCTATCATAACACAGTCTCTAATTATATGATCACTGTTTTAACTTTCTTGAGAGGAGAGTGAATTACATTGTTTTCTTATCATCACTTGGTGATCATAGGTCTCCATGGCTTACTCATTTGACTAACCCAGAATACTCAATTTTCAGTTTCCCTTACTAAAGTTTTAATTAAATTAAACAAAATGAAGTTATTAATAAATATTCAAAATTGCTTCAATGAGATGAAGTAGTGGTGTAACTTCCATTTTCCAGACAGAGACAAAAAGTTAACAACTTAAAGTCCTCATTCTCTCTAGCAGAGACTTGATTTGCTCCTTTCTCTCTAGCTTTCCTTTCCAAAATACAGAACACTCAGTTTTGTACTTCAGTACAAATTACCAGTGATGGCAAGCATCAACATGGTAAGACACACAAACAAACATGCACTTTTCCATATAGGAAACTCCTGCAGACTTATGAATGGATAACATTATGAGTTAATATTGAAATGTCTAAGAAATCTGGGGAAAAGAAAAACCTCGTGCAATCACTAATTCAGATAGAACACCTGAAGTACTCAGCCAGCCACCAAGAGACCAAATGATGCTCTATCTGTATGTAAACAGGAGGAACACTTCTCCAAACACAAGCAAAAACAGATAAGGAGAGAAAATTTATCGAGAGTGCTTGGCACAGTGTATTGATGGGACCACAAAAAGTATCATTGCCATATCAAGCTTTGCACTGTAGTTGTCAAATGCGAGCTATTAAACTCAATCTTCTTTGACAATGGAAAAAGATGAAAGTATTGGCTTTTGCAGGAAAAAAAAACCAGTCCCCTCCTTGCATTTCTGGTTCACAGCACTTTTCTGGCCCTGCCTACCTGAGTGGATCAGCTAAATTACCACTTAAATACCTTGGAGAAGGAAAAAAGAAGGCTTAAAAGCAATTGTAGGAATAAAACAAGTCAAACACAAGTGTTTAGAACAAAGCATCATTTATATCCCATGGACACATATCAAATGTCCCTTGCTTTAAGACCTACAACATCTGTTGTCTCCTTAGACTTTCATTTTTAGTTATCTGTAGATAATCTCATATAAATACATCTGGCCCTGGAGAAACCAGCTGCAATATGCAAATTTTATTGAATGGAAAACATTTTGGGGATTATTTTCTAGCTGCTCCTTCCCAGACATTCTCACTCATTCCTTCCTCAAGATGGACTGAGCTCCACTTCCTCATATGAGCAACTGAGACTTGATTCAAATACTTGATTCAAGTATGTATGATCGGGTATACATACCATCATGGCACTTTCAACAGTAAAAACTCAAGTGCAACCTAAACTTCAAAGTCTAAGCACAAAGACTTAAAGTCTTTAACTATGGGCACTACCTAGTTGTCAAAAAGAAAAATAGCTATAAAAGGTGAATGTGCACAGCTCTCCTGTCATCCTCCACATCCTACCTGAAAGCAAATATTATTAAAAAACTATGTTCTGAAAATGCATTTTCCAGTGTTGAATAATCAACAAACTCCAGAAAACTACTGCAGTTAACATTAGAAAAAAACCCCCCAAACTATTAAATGCACCATTAAAATTCATTGCGCTAAATACTTTCTCATTCTGACAGAGTATTTTGAAGCCTGACTCATAGTTTGGATTACAGTATGTGAGGCAGGAAATGGAAAAGCTAATGTCCATCAGCCTAGCTATTTTCTATATACTGTTTTTACATTAGCATTTCAAAGGATCTATGAATTAGAAATCAGCTGTCTCCAGATGTGCAGGGGGACTCCAGTTACTTCAAAAAACCTCACGAATTATGTCAGGAAATCCAAGAAAAACTAATCAGTACTTCCAAATTATTTAATGCACTGCTAATGACTATGTTATTATAGCTTGCAAAATGCTTTTTTAAATCACAAGTGATGATTTAAAAATGCTCACACAAACACTTACACTTATGGCAAGGCACGCAGACTCCTCTTAGGAACTGCTTATTACATTGGTAGTCAGCGTCTCTACCATGGCAGATTTTGTGCATTTTATCACACCCGTAACAACAAAAAAAAATAATCTCTTATTCTTCTGTTTCCCAAAACCAATCAGCAGGGTAAGGTTACTGTTTAGTTAGCAGTGTTACCAGAAGCCAGGCAGAATATTCTCTTCTGGGTGAACAAGTGCTAGTATCCATTCATATTTTGGCACAAGCTTATTGGTTAGCAGCTTGACATTAAAGCAGAACAGCTTTCTATAATAAAGACCTACTGTGTTATTTAAATATGAAGCACGTTTTGGACACTGAAGAAAAAAAAAAGGGAATATTAAAACATATTACAATTTCTCCTTATGACACCTCAAAACATGTAGTCGAATGCATTAGATAAACAAATGTACACAGTCAAAATATAACCAATTTCCTTGGGAATAGCCTTCTGTTTTGCAGATGCATTGACGGCTTTGAGTCTTAGAAGGAAGTACTTTGGAGAATGCTGAAGGTTAGATTTTCTTTTGTTTTCTCTGAATATTTGTTGCAGGGAATACAGGCTCTTGAGAAAAAAATATGCTTTTTTGTTGGCCCTCATTTTTCCCAGCAGACAATAGCTGCTACTGTCCTGAGTTTAAACGACCTTTGCCCTGCCCTCCTACTTTGTTTCCCTTAGGAATGTCATTCATCCTTTTGTAACACTCTGCAACTCATTATTGCCTTACTTTTTCCTGCCACTTTTGTTCTGGTCTTTAAAAGAGAACACATACACTGTTTCAGTCTAAGGGAAAAAAAATTGAAAAGGAAATCATTAGAACCTGGGAGAATATCCAGAGACAAATATTCATGTTGTACTTCGAGGTAATCTGAGTTTTTACCCATAAATTTACCAAAAGTAGTTAGTGGACTAGCTCTAGACAAAATTAATTACCACATTACATACAAAATTTAAGGATATTTCTATTTTTCCTCATTATCTATTCTCTCTCATTGCTTCCATGTCTTCATCAACATTTCATCATACATTTGCAAGGGAAAAGGGTTTGCACCCCCACCCATCTCAAACCAGTCTATATGTGATCTTCGTATACTCACACCTTTCCTTAGAAAACCTGAATTTGTTTAGGAGAGACATAATCCTTATCTACACTAAGAGTTTTCACAACGTATTCTCACTGTTGCTATTGCTTCTAATACACAGACACCGAGGAACAAAGGTAGACCTCCTGCTTTTGTAACACACCTGTGCAGCTGAATATTAGAAGAGACTGAACTTCTTTTAATAACCATATATAGAGGTACAGTATGTTTCTTTGAAAATTTCTTTGCGAGTGTACCTGAGAAGAATAATTTCAACTTAAGAGTCTAAAGGACAAATTACTCGATTTCCTCAACAATATACAAGAATGTCATTTTCACAGTCAGCAATACAGACTAATAACATTTTCCTTGACCACAGTTCTTTGCCTAGGAGTAGTAAAGATACTGGTAATAAAACACAAAAGTATCCAAAGATTGCAGGAAAGTGGCAGCAGCAAAAGCGTAAAATTTTGAACTGCTTTAGAACTCCTACTATATACTTTGGCAATCAAACTTAACTCTCAGAGATACATAAAGAGGGAATACAAAGCTTAAAATAAGTGGCTTGGATAATCCTTCTAAAAAATAAGCATTACATGGAAACAGTCACAAAAACTTAGTGTTACAAAAATAATGCAGACCATTATAAACAAGATATTGACAATTTACTTAACCCCCTGAGATAGGCACAATTTAAACCATTGCCAAAACAAAAAAGGTTTCTAGAGGATATGGTCTGAGCGACACTAAAATGATTGGAAATTACAACTATCTACCGCGAACCAGCAACCCTGCAGGGAAAAAATATTTCTTCTCCTTTTCTTTTAATTCACCAGATTATTTCTCTCCACGCTGGTGCTACACACAAGCAAGAAAAATGAAGTATTTGTTTCCACTTTTCCTTTTATTTATAGTTCTGTGCCTCTCAGAGCTCAGGCCTCATGCAATGAAAACTGCCACTGGAAACATTGCGACATCGTGTCAAATCACACAACCAGTTACTTCCATATCACACCCAACAGTAGAAAACCAGAGGTCTCTCCTATAAAAGGATAGCTGATACGTTGCACATGGTATTTCATTCTTTATGTTTCTTCTTTTCTGATTTTTGCAATCCCACTTAATAACCCAGCTGCCAGTCACCGTGCCAGTCATCAGTGAGAGGGTTTCACACAGCCGTGATAGCCGGTTCCTACCTAACATTGGGATTGAAAATGGGCCCTCCTCAATCCATCCCTCAATTCAGAACATCTCAACTTTTGCAAACAAATAAGTGCAAAGATCAGCCCAAATAATTTACAGCTTTGCCAACTGGCTCCTCATTCCTCAGGCTGAAATCCTTGGCAGTTTAGCAGAGCTGCTCTTGTCTGCTTTCCAGCTGCCTGCTGGGATGAGCAATATTTACCATCTTACTCTTCAATCAGAGGGCAACAAATAACAGCATGAGTTAAAAGGGGACCAATTCCCATTCCAGCAGGAGTATTTGAACTACTGTCTTCAGGGAAAAAATTCAAATAGCCTCCCACATACTCACCAAAACTCAACATTAAGAGTAGCTTTAATCTTTCAGATGCAACAGTGAAAATCTCCAGCCACTTCAGAGGAGAAGCAGTCAACAGCCTAACAGTGAGTGCCTTCTCCAGAGCCCAGCTGCTTGCAGCACACAAACCTGCTCTGCTGAGAGTTTTCTTTCTGGAAAACTGCTCAGCATTTCAATGCTGGAACACAATAATGTGAGTCACTCTATTGGAGGGCATGGTTTCATTTCAGATGAATAGGGGGAAAAATAATTTTACATTTTACAATTACAGTCTTAAATTTTACGTTCATACGTGATCATCTAGGATTAGATATGCACAGGCCTAAGTGCTTAAAAAAGACTGTAAAGGACATATAGGAGGAAGGTTCAAGGGGTGATTGTATCCACTCCTGCAACCAAAACCAACTCTGCCTAGCTAGTAAAGTTTTTGTTCTCTTTTCGGCATGGAGATGAGAGAGGACCAAACTCCTTTTAAATACTACTGCTTTTACAAGTTGATACAGCTTACACATTTTGATCTCCTTCTATCAAAACCAATTTAAAAAAACCATTATAAATTCATCTCTGCACAACTCAACATATGAGGCAAGTTATGCACCATCTATCAGACAAACAGCAATTTCAATCATATTTAGTGTGATATAAACTCTACTCAATTTTTCAACTGCATGAGCCACTGACAATTTATACAGTTTTCTCATTAAAGTATCCCATCTATTCTAACTACATATAATGAAAGGTTTTTGGCTAACACCAGATGACAAATGTAAACTAAAAACACAAGAATGTCTAATTAACAAGAACTGGAAATTGATTAAATCAATTTCAGTTGGCCTTATTCTTTTACTAAAATAGGCACTATTTTTAAAGTAAAACACTGGAGAGAAGTAAAAATTAAATTTACTGTGTCACAATATTTTAGAATAACTAAGAAATTGAAACCTGAAAAAATAATTGAAAAAGTCAACATATTTTAGACCTTCTCACTACGAGTCCCCAAAAGGTACAAAACAAGTCTGCTTTTTAAAGGTCAAGATGATAGCATCATGCATACATGATAGATGATATACTTTTCTCATGTTTCGATAAAACTAAGAATAAAATTTTACAAAAAAAAAAAAAACTTAAATATTTAAATTTCTTAATTTAAAAATGATACTTACCTTAAAAAAAATGTAGTCAAATGCAGCAGTCATTGAAAAAGTTATGCATTTTGGTTATTATGGGGCTTTATTTCAAGTAGCAAATCAGCTTAAATAAACCACCTAGTTTTAAACAAAAATATTGGATGCCACAGTTCATGGTTTACACTTGCTGTATCAAAATTTGCCTAAAGGAACCCAAAACATGTTCTTCTATTCCTATAATTGTAGTAACTCATAACAGCATGAGATGCTAATAGCTAGACTTCAAAAAAGAAGAGCAAGACTTCTGAATTTTAACAGTTTTGACTAGCAGTAGCACCAGAACATAATGTTACTTCTCTGATCACTTGAACAAAATTTGACAGGATGTTTAACATCACACTCTGAAATGATGCATAAATACTGAATTTTAGGAAACATTACACTACAGAATTTTTACTAGTGTGCTAATGTACATAATTGGTTAATTCAACTCTTCCTAGTCCACAGGATACAACTTTGTACACTTAACCTCCAGATTTCAGTAATTAGCCCAAAGTAAAGCATCGACCTCTGTGGGGATATCATGCTTATTAACAATCAATTCAAGGATAGCTAGACTTTAAAAGAAGCACCATGCTAAAGAGAAAAAAGTCCTATTTGTGTACATGGTAGAAAACCACTTAGAAGAAACCTATAAATATACCACGTATCTTAGGAAACATTCATTATAAAGTTAAATTCATACAACAAAATTTTTAAAAAGATGAAGAAATTAAATAGAAGTTTGATTTTATTCTAATACGCATTATAACAAAACTTAACGTTGAAACTACAGTTACTATACTTAACTCACAGAATGCTCTGTAGTGATTTAGTATGTGCTTCTCTCAGCTTTGATTGATCTCAGCAGAGTAAACAAAAACGCACATGTACCCAAGGTTTTAAAAACTATTATAAGATCATATAATGCAAGTAATTAAGGACTGAACATGAAAAATGTTAAAGACAAGACTCTATGCTAGTTTAATTACAACTTTCTGAAGTGAATACTCAACTGCATGTTACTAAAGCTGTACACAGCTAGAATAAGCAAAAGACCATTTTTCTGTTCACTGAATGCATAATAGAAATACTTAAGCATTAATTTTAAAAAAATCACAAATACAGCACGCTATACAGGTAATCTAATTTATGCTAAAAAAAATCTGATTTATATTGCTGTAATCTACAGGGAGTTTGCAACCAATTTTGCCAAGACTTGTCTATGTTCTTTTAATATTCTGTTTGCCATTGGGAAATTTCTATTCATTCCATTTTGTCAGTACCATGACTTCCATTTCAACAAGTATGCAGATACAATCTTTAAAAACCCATTTATGAGTAAGCAACCTTAATTTCTTGTATTACAGAGTTCAAGAGCAACATATATAATTTTAAAAATACCACACAATATTCTTGTGGAAACACCATCACTACGCAGTACTTCCATGTTTGAGATTTCTTATCACACCCACAAAGAAGATCTAAATGTGTTAGAAACAAGTATTTTGTAAGTATACAAATTATACATGCTCATTTCATTAAAAAAGAGATATGCAGGGTTTCTGGAAAGACAAAAATACAATAGAGAACAGATCTGCTCCACTCACTACTTAAAAAAACCCATTTCTTTTTAATCAAATTAGGTTTCAAAATAAAATTAGAAATATCACGTCCAAAAACCAGCTCTGTTTGCTACTACTAGCTAACTCATAGCAATGCAAAGCTCCTACTGAAATCAGTAATTTGAAACTTCTGTAAGAAACCACAGAATCACAGAATGGTGTGGGTTGGAAGGGACCTTCAAGATCATTTAGCTACAGCCCATGTGCCATGGGCAGGGACATCTTTCACTAGACCAGGTTGCTCAAAGCCCCATCCCAACCTGGCCCTGAACACTTTCAGTGCTGGGTCATCTACAGCTTTTCTGGGCAAACTGTTCCAGTGTCTCACCACCTTTACAGTAGAGAATTTCCTCCTAATATCTAATGTAAATTGACCCTCTTTCAGTTTGACGCCACTCCCCCATCTCCTATCACTCCACATCCTTGTAAAAAGTCCCTCTCCATCTCTCTTGTAGGCTCCCTTCAGGTACTGGAAGGTTGCTCTAAGGTCTCCCTGCAGCCTTCTCCAGACTGAACAACTACAATTCTCTCAGTCTGCCTTCATAGGAAAGGTCTCAGATCATAAAAAAATAAATACTTGCTTGTGTAAATCAGTACTACTTTTAATCCTTGTTTCAGGTGTAATAATTTTTTGTTAAAAGTTTAGCATGAAATAAATCATATTTAATGTATTTAATAAATGAAAAATAATTTACTTTGGCAAGCTTTCTGTAAACTACAACAACTGAGATATCTAGCTGCACAAGCTAGAGAAATGCATTATTTCTGTTTTAGGGTACATGGATATTTTCTCATTCCAATACCTAAATGCAGCACAAGACAATTTCTGACTCCCCTTAATCTTAGGTACAAAGTAAACAAGCAGTGGACAATTTTTTTTAAAAAAAAAGGAAAAAAATATTATTATATTAATTTCACAGATCAAGAACTAAAGACTAAATCAAGCTCTCTGGAACACATTACTACAGCATCTAAAATGTTACTGCTTCTATTTTCTCCTCCACTTTCCTGCTGAAGATTATAGTGCATTTGGCAAGGACAATAGGAAAAAACCCCATGTGCTAGCTCATCAGCAGGCATAGTTCACAACCTGCCCATTAGCCTAAGCTGACTTTATCAGTAACCTTCAGCAGAAGACAGGAGTGGTAACAGTTGAAATCGCTACAGATAAACCTATCAAAGATCATGATTCAGTGCACAGAGACAAAGTGATCTGCCCAATGTCATATATTCAGTTTAAGAGCTGGAAGTTAACAGTAGCTTACAGTCATAACTACAAGACAGCTTTCATTAAAGCACTTTACTACTGACAGCAAAAAAACGATGTTTCTGAATTCATCCTGTGAATTTCAGGTTTTTCTGAGTGCTTCCAATCCTTCCTTCTTTTACATAATGTCTAAGTCCACCCAAGCCTACAGAGTTAGAAAAACTCCACAGCTTACTGAGAATACTTTCTTGCAATATAGAATTTTTTCAAATTCACGTGCTGCCATATTTTCATATAGCTGGGCTGGGGAGCAACCTTGACCACAGGAACCTGAACTGAATGAATACTTCTAGATTTGGTCTAGAACACTGATACAAGCTCATCTCTTTCAGCAAATTCAGTTGGAGTTGATTCTTTCTACCCATCGTAGTATGCTTATTTTGCTTTCTTTTAAGAAGTATGAATTCATCAGCAAAGAAAAAAAACCAGGTTGATAAGTAGAAACTAAAAAAAAGGGCCTTAGCTGTGGATAAACAGAGCTAAATTATACAACCACAATTAAGGAGTTTATTGAACATAGCATTAGACAAAGATTAACTTTGCTTAGTATTTCTGTTTTCATCTGCTCATAAAACAAAAACAAAAAAAAGTCATTTTTTTCACTGAAGAAATATCTAATTTCATGACATAATGGTTTGCAAGTAAATGATTTTCAATATATGTATTTCAGCCTACCACAGCGAAGGATACTGGAGATGGTTATCCATCTATATTGATTTCTCAAACATTAAAGAACACAAGAAAACAGCACAATATAAAGCCCCCAACCACCACCTGTAGCACTAAAAAGGTGCCTGCACTTACCTAAAACCAAATCATGCACAAAAACTGTCAATATCATAGGAAACAGAACAGTATAAGACAGACAGTGTATTGAGAGGTACCTTGTATATGTAACACAGGCTGAACACATAATATACCAATCAATATTTAGGAATGTATGAATACAATAGTTACTAAATATAGCAGTATACTGATGATGTTTCTGTGCCTCAATCTTCACGTACAGGCTGAAGTGAAAACAACTTCCTAGTACAACCTATCATCTGTTCGAAAGGAAACGAGTGTCATCCTACCTCTGAAAACATGTTATTTTCACAGCTTGCTACACTTACTGCAATGGACAGTAGGACAAGCTACTCTGGTAACCTTAGAATGAAACTTTTTTAAGAAACTTCAGCAGAGAAGGCAAAACCAAATGAGCAGTATGTAAAATGCACCATGACTACAGGAGACAGTCTGGTGAATCAGATCCAATCTCACTCCCTTTGATCCCTTCAGATGTACTTGTTGAGAATTACAGGCTGCAAGTCCCTGTCTGCTGGAAACAGGTTCTAAATGGTAATCCAATTCACTGAACATATTTTAGAAAGTACTTTTGTATCATAACAATCTTTCCACTAAGGGCTCAGACTTCAATGTCAAGCAAAAAAAAAAACCACCAAGAAAAAATGGTGAAACTAATAAAAGATTATTTGTTGACACTGTTCTCCACAAAAACTATGAATATTTGCATCACCTCTTTTATAAAGAAATATAACTTGCCATAAGTTTAGCCATCAAGTGAGTTACTATTAAGAAACTAAAAAATTCTTATTTGATAGTAACTTACTTGCCTTTCCGTACACATTCAGTGTACGGAATGTGTACACTGAAACTAATTTTCAGTATCTTCACTTCACTTATACACTTAAAGAAAACAAGAAATACCAATTTTGCCACAATAGAAATTAGTAAATAATACTTTCCCACTACTACTAATGTTATACATTTTTAAGAGTCAAGTTTAAGTTATGTATTAACACATAACAAAGATCTGAAATCTTGAAGGATCCAGTGGTTCTTTCCTTATTTATACCACTGAAGACTACAATTAAACCTATTTTACAGCCTTGTTCATCTACATATTAATTTATAAATAAGACCAGTCCATTCAAGCTAAAGGCAGCAATTTGCCTAGTCAATCAATGCCACACCTGAAAATAATTTAGGGGCAGGTACTACAGGATAGCTCATTGCTTCTGTCCCAGTAATTTCCAAAATAATCTGCGAGTCAGAAATATTACTAAAAGAAGCACTTTCTACAGCAGCTTGGAATCCTAAGCTCTCCCTGTCTGACACATCAGGTTTTCACAAAAGAAAGATTTCTCCTCCACATCTGTCAATGAATATTTAATCTCACATTATTTGATACTATCCAGTATTGAGTTTTAAAAGGTTTATAGTAAAATAATCTTGAATTAATTTTGAGTATTGAAACTACAAATTATTTTGGAATACAAACACAATACTGAAAGCAAATATAAATTATCTTAAAAAAAGGTAAGATGGTATGGGGACTCAAAGTGCCACATGGCACTGACTTGTTCACCCTACCAGCATGCTGACTGCTCTTTTCCTTCCACCTCCTCTTTGAGTTAATGAAATAGACTGATCTTCATCTAAGAAACCCAGGTTAATCTAAGTACCGACAGCCGTTCATGGAAAATTTGTTTTCTTAAAATTGTGCCCTCTAAGGTCACTGAGATGCTTTTTAAGAAGCAAGAAAGACAAAAAGCTCAAAATTTTAAAACGCCAACAAAAATAATTTTCTTACTGTGAGTCAAAACCTGCTTAACATACAAGGAATTTTTGAAACATTTAACCTACAATTACTACTCAGTCTAAAGATGATCTTTAGCTATGGCTAAAGGCTTTTGTGCCTGATTAAAAATTTCACTTTTTACTTACTTTTTATCTATTTCAACTCTATTATATCATAATTTTAGCATACTGCCACCTGTGGCACTTACAATGCTCACGATATTGAGCATTTAAAGCAATCCCGCCTTTGAGAAATTAAGGAGAAAAAACCATCCTTCATGCTGACTTGGAGGCACCTGTTGTAAAGTAATACTAAATGTAGCTGATCTTCTTGAATCAGAGATGCATACCAGCCCTGGTAGTTGTTTTACTCCCTCTTCATTTTCTACTGACCTTTTGCAATTGACTCAAATAACTATTTTTCTTTTTCTGGCATGGCCTGCACGAGAGTAGCTCTTCAGCCTGTAGCTGGGGGTGGATAGTGTCCACTTTCCACAAACAAGAGCTGAAGAGTCTACAGCCCCATACACTGAGAATAAAAAGTCTGTGCATTTTGGGAAGTACTCAAGACACTGAAATACTGAGTAGGGGTTTTTTGCTGGTTTTTGAAGAAAAAATAACTTTTGAAGGAATCCTCAACCATTTCACTCTAGAGAGGATTTCAGTGAATACCAGTGAACTACTCTTCTGCAAATCAAGATTAGTTCACTCAGCTGTGGAGAGGCAGGATTTCAGACACTTGCTATTTTTCAGAGGTACCTATGGGCTACCTGCAGTGGACCCCTTTGGAATACCAGTCATTGGGAAACCAAAATCACAGCTCATGTATGTGATCAAAGCTATAGTATCTAGTATCATAACAGCCAAGTCTTTGCCAGTCTAGCAAAAGACCATGAGAATATAAACATGACTGGGTCAGATAGAAAAAATTTGATGTTGCCCAACCAACAGCAAAAACAGGCTTCTGCAGAAGAGTGTTATGGGATACATACACTTCCTGCTGCAAAAACTATGCCTAAAATTAGTTTCAGAAACTAGCATTTAAATTAAGATCTCTCACAAATAACTGTCATGGAAAGTACACTGAATTTCAACAAGAGCAAGTGTGAGGCGAGGTTTCCATTAATAAACCTTATCATTAAATCTACTATGATTAAGTCTACACTCACAAAGGCTACTGCTTATTAACAGATCTTTCTCATCTCAGCAACATATTAGCTTAAGAGATAGATGAACAGCTTAGTTTTACTGTTAAAATGCTGGAGGCTACATTTAGTTTTTGACAGAGACAGCAGTTCTGATGTGCCTTGGTGGCACATTTCATTGCAGTGTTATCGTTACAAACTGGAAAATCCAAACACTGAAAGCACACACAGGAAAACACTGGTGGATATGCTTAGCATTTCACAGTCTTGTCTATTCAAGGATGATTCACTTCAGAGAAGCGTCCAGCACAGCGTCACTTGGAGTAAGAATTTCTCCTAATTTTGCCAACCTTGGACTAAGCAACATCCAAAGCAGAGTAGTGATGTAAGCTAGACTCCAGTATTTTGGGTTCCACATCCAGCCAAGAACAGGCTGGGCCATACACTGGTAATAACCTTGGCAGCGCTCTCCTCTGCTTCCAGCACTGCCAATACTAATGAAACAAAACTAGACGCAAGAGGTTTCTTAGAAACTTTGTGTTAATGCTGCCTGGCTGGAACTATCTCTAATGCTTGTACTAATTATCCCTGAGTAGATTAGACCGGAGAGTGCCAGTCCAGCAGTTCTTTCTGTGCACACTCTGCTGGGTGACCGCACTTCCAAACTCAGAATTATATTAAATGGTTCACACCAACAGAAACTGCAACAAAGCCATGAGTTTAAAAATCATTATTGCTACAATAAGACAAACATCACTGATGCACCCTGATTACAAGAGAATTACTATAAAAGTAATTCACATAAATAAAAAATAATCAAGTGATAAATAAAATAGTAGAAGGCAAGCAGTAAAATATACCCATGAAAACCCTAGTTTTTCATTTTATTTTAAATACTGCACAGAGTAAATGAAGAATATGCAAGGAGAACAAAGGGATGGTTTCTACACACCAGTAGTTCAGCTTTCTAGTGCCAAGATTTTATATGGCCCAATACAGGCCCTTTTATTTCCTCATCTGCATGCATCGAGTAGAACAGTTATTCTTCATCTGGAGCCACGATGAGCATGTACTTGTACTCCTCAATAATACTACGTCTGTAGAGCCTTGGTTGTTCTCTCTCCTCGGAGGTAGAAGATTGAGGTGCTATTTTACTTTTTCATAAAAGAAACAAAGTAATATTACACTGCTCAGTAATTCTTCTCAAATACATATTTACTACTTAAGCTTTCAAACACTTTGTTCAGTAACATAAAGCACACAAAATTTAATCTTTTTTTTCTTTTTCTACTACCTAGAAAGAACATACTTGAATAGCAAAAAGGCTAGATACAGTGTGCAAGGTCATATAAAAAACTGAAGTCCACATACATCTCATTGTACTTTGATATTAGTATTTTTAAGGGAATAATAGTAAACTAAAATTACTGCTTTTGTTATTTTGTTCTTTCAAATTCAATAGCAGTCATATAATCCCCACAGGATCACAGAGATACAGTGTACCTGAAATGTAATATTCAAAGTTATGTATGCTTCTAATGCTGCCACTTTAAAAGCAATTTAACTTATGAAAAAAATCTTTAATTTATGATTTGCCAAATATTAGTTTCTTTCAAAACAATAATGCTCCAACATGTGAAAGCTTATCCCAAGAGATACTATTTTCTCACTAAAAACAGAAGTCAGAAACAAACAATTTTCTCCTAAATTAATCTCATCTTTACATGAGGAAAATGAGAAGAGAAATATCACAGCTAAGCCAACACAAACAACAAATGTTATGTTCCCCATCTGATAGTCAAAAAGCAGAGGAAAACCACACTTTGAGCCACAGTTAATTAAGTACTTTCTAGACAAAATATGCAATCAGAATTATTTTATCTCATCAAATTATTCACTGTGGATACAACCAAGGAGATTAAGAAGAAAAAAGGTTCTACTTCCATAAAAAGCACCATTCATACCTGCAATACATGATCCAACATGGCATGAGATATAACCACCAAACCACAGATGTCTTAGCATGGATTTCCCCTAACCTCTGTTAGAGCACTGAAAGCGATGACAAAACAATTCTCTGGCTCAATGACCCAAGCACTCGCCTGGGATGTGAACAGTTGGGTTTTAATCCTTTTTCCAGGGAATACTTTATTTTCACAGAGTGGAACAACTTCAGTTGTTCTCCTTCAGAAAGGGAGCCAAAAGTCTACATGATTAAGCCACTACAATCACTAGTACCAATCTTCACAGTACATTAAATACTGAACCAAAGGTGACTTACCTTAATTAAGGTGATTCACTTAAAGCGGATTTAATGCATACTGACAAAATGACAAAACAGAAAAACCATGGGACTTGTGAATCCAGTACAATTTTTTTCAATGCCTTTTAAAAACATTGCACACAAAGACAAACAAAAATCAGAGAGATAAAGTAAGAAATATTTGTTAGCCCTCAATCTAAACAGCTAGCCAACATTCCTAGGACCTTTCTGACTCACCTTCCTTAGAAAGACAAAATGAAATTCAAAAAAATATTTACCAAGAATATTCATAAAATCCCGATTTTATCCAAAACTAACAGGACCAAGAAACAGCACCCATATATACTTTGCAATTTGTAGGTGCTATCAGAAATTACTGTGCTCCCTAGAGTGTCGTCTGTTGCCTTGTTGGTTCATGCAAAGCTCTGGTGCATTTCTTCCTTCTTGCTAACTCTCTTTCAAAAATTCCATTTTTCTTCAGGCATGCACCAGTGACCCAGCTCTGGTATTTATGGTCAGTTTTATCAGTCTTCATAGAGTAGTCTTCCCTGTTCCAGACTTATTCTGCTGATCAGTGCCTTTAGCAGCAGCTTTATTGCTTCAGCTACCAAATGAACACTAAGACCAGTGTCCCTCTAATGAAGGAGATCTACTGAACTTACTGATTTTTACCAGATCTGTTTTTATGGAAGCCATTAACACTCCTCTGTATTCCAACAGAATATTTTCCAATGTATATTTTAATAGCAAAGTTCAAAACTGCAATTTTATTTCTATAGCTACGAGACCTTGAAAAATATAAACATAGTGAGTGTTTACGTAAGACCACTTTGGACAGATTTCATCCATTAAATTTTATATGCTTAACAGACGAAAGAAATCTGCAAAAAGTATTCTTGTTTCAAAACACAGCACAAATCAAATGCTACTTCATCCACCAAGTACCACTACTAAGCCATTCAAATCCATTTATCCTATAAAAATCAACTACCTTCTCCAAAAACAAAGCACAGTTTGGCATCTAATGGTATGTTCAGCCTAAACTTCAATAATTGGAATGCACACCCAAAACCAGAGCTCTATGGTACTGACAAAGCCCCAACAATTTGGCGCCAAGTTTGGTCTTCTTTTGCAAAAGCAAAGGGTTCTCCTTAAGTTAAAAAAGCCACACTCTCACAAAAATTTCATTGCCTCTGTCTCCTTCCCAAAAATGAAACATGCAGAAAGAATATGAACCTCATTTTTTAAACATATTTGTGCAATCAAGTCTAGAAAACCAGTGCATAACTTCACTTCAGTTTATATGAAATCTTAAATATTCTTACTAATGTTCTTGCTTAATGTTCAAGCACCAGAGGTATTTGACTTCCCAAGAATTAGATGCTGCTCCCAGGAAGATGTGGGGTGCTAACTTTACACTGCAACTAGCAGTAGTTAGAAGAGAGAGCACAATGATTTCCTAAATGAAACTGCAGCCAGTGTCCAGGTCTGAGGGTGAAGTTATCCATTTAAGCACAAAGAGGATCTCTCCAATGCCACAATGTATCAAACAAAACTTACTAATTCCTTAAAGCAACTACTTTAAGGTTTGCTTGAAACATGCAGTGCGGAATACGGGAATACTTTGTTTTTCATTTACCACAGGTGGGACTATGTTGTGGTTGCTGCACACTGGGCTAAAAGGTTTTTTGAGCTTTAAGACATGTCTAACTACAATGACCAAGTTAGTGCGTGGTTTGATTCAGATGAACTGCCTTGAACTTCAATCTGGCTAGGTGCAACTGGACTCCAATCTGACTGTATCTAAGTGAAAAGCACTGAAATCCCTTGCAAGAAGATGAAAAATTTCATACATACAGAGGTTTCTTCCAAGGACTGTACCTCTGAATAGTCTAAGTCCATATCTTCCATGACTGCAAGTACAAAACTGTCTCTAAAATAATTTTATTTCTTTTTTAACCATTTCTAATATAAGCTCTTACTTGTGAACTGAGCAGTACACTACAGACAAAAATATATACCCACCTAGGCAACCACAGCCTACAAACCCCAAGAAAATGGGCACAAACTTCATCAACCAATCTATCTCAGTAACTCATGTAACTCCCAACAACATCAAAAAAATAAGCAACTGTGTGGTAGAGCCTAACTGCAGACATTTCAAAATCTCTAAAAGGAATAAGGATGCCACATTACATTACATTTTACTCAGAGAACATTTTAAAAATGGCACTTTTTACGTAAAATTCTAGTTCCTGCAGGGAAAAAACAGGAACAAACACTTCCTGACAGTTGAGCTGTCAGAAGACAGTTTAACTCATCTTCTTCCTTGGATTCCTTTAGTGCAAACTCAGAAAATTTAAAACAAGTATTACATTAAAAAAAAAAGTCTCCCTATCAATCACTACATATGCAATCATGAATATTCCTTATTTTACTGTGTAAGACATAGTATTTAATACTTTATTTTTAAATTAAAAAACTCACACCACCTTTTTATGGACTGTGAAGAAGACTTGGTTTCTCTTCTATGCCATTTACAACAAATTTTGATGTCTTTCATGCTGTTCCATTAAATGGTAAGGTGATAAAAAAAAAACCAAATAGGAAAGCATAAATTACATCAGTTCCCTGTTGCAAGCAACACAATTCTGAATTCAATATATGAAAAAGTATGATTTCCTGAGAAAAGACCATAAACCCACAACAGGAACTGAAGTCAGAAATAAGTTTTCCCTGACCCTTATGTGTCTTTCTGGGTTCAGAGGTTTCAATACAAGAAGATAAATGTTTATTGAAATTGTAAGCTATTCTGGGAACCCATTTCCAGAAACAGCCTACTAGTTATTCTATTTCCGCACTAAAAAACCAATTCCCCTATTAGTTAAAGTAAACAAAATCCCCCTTACAGAACAAAAATAATATATTTTGAAACTATAGTTCTGGAAAGATAGTCCTTTTAATGGTATTACAGAAGGGTGAGCTACTCCAACAGATTGAAAACATACTGAAAATATTCCACTGTTTTTCTTGGAGAACATGTACTATAAAATCCATTGTTCTTACCATCACGACTGAATTCAAAAGAATAGATTGCGACAATGCTCTGTAATGCTAGCATGATGTTTAAATCCTTATTTTCAGTTATTACTAACTGAAGGAATAGACAAAAGACTGAGGAAACATGGAAGCAAGATGAAAGAAAATGCAATCAAAATAGTCACAGATAATGTTTTTCTTCCTTCTTTGAGAATCTTTTTCCATTTCCTAGCAATTCCTAGGACACTAGCCCCCCTTTTCCTATATTCTTTTTGAGTTTATTGAATGAAATATTAGAATTTGTAGCTTTATTGGTTCTATAAGAACAATGAGAATACATTATTAGTAATAAAACAGACACTTTCAGAATCCTGTGAAGAATCTGAAAGTGCCTGAGAGATATGCCAGAAGTAATCCTCAAAGTCCTGAATGGAAATTCTTTGACCATTTTGGAACTGTACTAGTCTAAATGTCACATAATGCATGACACACTATTACAAAATAAAAAATTAAAAACAAAAAACTCGGTATTCAAATACATACTGAAAGAAACAAGATGGCATGTGAGTCAACACACTTAAATTTCTTTCTCACCTCTTGTCTAGCCAACACCTCCATAGCAACTTTTCTATTTTGATGCTCTCCAAAACTCTCCTCAAACATCAAGCTACCTCTTCAACTTGCTCCTGCAGCACTTCCCCCTCACCAAGTCTCTAATTCAATTCCACTGAGCCAAGAGTCATTTGCTTGATCCCATTTCCTCTGTAATATTTTATCTAATTGGTCTGTTTCTATGTTCCAAGCCTACTACCACAGTTTGTTTTCTTTCAACACTATCCCTCTTCTTCACTTATTACTTGACCATCTGGGTCTTTATAACCCATCAGTACTGAAATTTCTCTGCTTTTCATCCTTCTCCTCCCGGAGGCTTTCTCCCACCCTTTCAATGAGACAAGTGATTGCTTTCATGCCTTAAGGCTAGCTGTGTGCTCAGCTCTTCTGCCACCCTCTCCAAACATAGGGTCACCCTTTCCATCTCCTGGACCTGGCTTGAACCCTACACTGGAACAAGTTCCCCAGGGAAGCGGTGGAATCACCATCCCTGGAAATGTTCCAAAAAAAAGTAGATGTGGCACTTCATTATACGCTTTAGTGGTCATAGTGATATTCAGTCAAAAGTTGGACTTGATCTTGGAGGACTTTTCCAACATTAATGATTCTATGATCCACTTCCGCTGCTCCTACTCTGGTGCTGTGTGAGTATGTCTGGCAGGAATCCTCCTGCTAAGCTGAATTCTTCCACTGCATACAGCTTTTTTCTAATTCCTCCAACTCCACTACCTCAGGAGTTACGATCAGGAGACAGACACAGCTTAAGTTCAGTAGTATTAGAAGAGACAAAACTGAACAGAAGCAATATGTAGACTGCAGTGGTGGCCAAGGCCACATTATCAGCATAATGTTCTTCGTGTTCTTTAAATTCTGGTCCATATACTCCTGATTGCCTGAAAGATTTTCAAAAATAGCTTGTGAAACAACCACGAGAAGATTTTAATCTGCATATGCACAATGGCAAGGAAACAAACTGGTATTTTTGTCTACCTCATTCTATATTTAAATTTTAACCTAATTTTACTGGGTTGCAAACCAGAAATTAATGCATTTGTTAAAAAATCCTTTATTCACTCTTCCTCCCCCCAAAGTGATAGCCATTTCAACTTTTTCCTCAAGTTGTAAGTACTGTGGTAGTGCATACAGTGAATGGAAATTCAGATCAGTATTTCTCAACTTTAAGATCTGTCTTCTGAAAGATTATCTATTCATCTGCTTATTGACTATCCCTGCCCTGCTTAGTCCCAAGACCTAAGAGGATTACAGAACCTGGTGGTAAGGCTGAAGGTTTGTTAACTTAATAAGGCTGTGGATTTAAAACTGTGTTAAATTAAACAGGTTTTGAAAATGGCTTAAGTCTGCTAGCGTGGATAAGATTTAAGAGTCTCCTCTCTTCATCTAGCTCATGAGAATGACCATGTGAGATAGAAAGGCACTGGCACACATGAACAAATGAAGGTCCATGAGACACTGATTTTCTTTTAGCAAGCTCTCAGCTTCAGAATAAAAGCTTCTTCGCTACTCAGGGGCACATAACCACAGTGCAGTGAACTCAACTTTACTGGATTTGTTTAAAATAAGCTTCTAGAACAGCTATGCCCTATATATGCCAACTCAGATCGTCATCTGATCTACAACTATTTTTCATTTTAACGCTTTTTAAAATCAGAAGTGCTTCATTCTTACCCATTTTTTTAATATAAATAAAATAAAGACTATAACCTAAAGGGTTAAGATAGCATACAAAAATAGAATAATTGAAGAGACGTTTCAAATTATTCAGTATTGATGTTCTGCCACCTCTGTGCAAGTAAGACTACATTCCTTCTCTTGAGTTTAGCAGCTGAAAAGTCTGGTGGAAATGAGTACTTTTGTCTTTAATCAGAGCTTTTCAAAAGCTTGTCTTGTAGAACTGTGGTTCACACAAGGTAAAACAGAGATTCAGTTCTTTAAAAAGCTTTCAATGCACATGTATATTTTGAAAGCTTAGATGCTGAGAAGAGGAAGTCAAGAGAGGCAATATGCACATCTTTCCTTTACAAAAAAAGGAAAGCAGAGTTATCTCATCTTTCTGCAACATTAATGCCATGAAATAAAACCAGTTCTATTAACAAAGAAATGCTAGATTGAGAAGCACTTCAGGTGTTATGAAGTCCAACAGGACACTTGATGCCAGGCTTATCTTCTGAGCAGCACTGGCAGCAGTGCTTCAGAGAGGAGGAGAATGCTATCTATATTAATATTTAAACAACACTGAAATGCTTACCTTTGATCAAAATGCATTTATGATTAATAGCATACTTCCCAGCTAGAAACCATAAAATTATACTTAGCACATTTACAGAATATAAAAATGGACTATCTATATTTGACTCAGAAAGAATAGTTTAACTCCAAAACAGAGCTTTTAGTTCAATTAAAAGCAAACAAACAAAAAAATCAAACACAAATTCACACCATATTCAAAAAATTAGACATGGAAGGCTGAGCATATCAGCAATACTTCAAACAGAATTACTGTGTGAGAGGTATGGTCCACAAGAGAATCTTCTCCTTATTTGTAGGAGATCAGACACATTCTTACAGGTTCTGGCTTTCTAATACCTGAAAATTTAAGTGCTTATGCTGTAGGGTGGGGGGGCG